>PVIH01003827.1:8731-48790 GCA_004025045.1 Sigmodon hispidus
TTCTGGGTGTATACCCTAAAGAGGCACATTCACACTCCAAAGGTATTAGCTCAACTATGTTCATAGCAGCATTATTTGTAATAGCAAGAACCTGGAAACAACCTAGATGTCCCTCAACTGAAGAATGGATTAACAAACTGTGGTACATCTACACAATGGAGTACTACTCAGCAGTAAGAAAAAATGATATTCTAAAATTTGCAGGCAAATGGATGGATTTGGAGAATATCCTCCTGAGTGAGGTATCACAAACCCAGAAAGATAAGCAGGGGATGTACTCACTCATTAGTGGTCTCTAAACAAACTAACAAGTAAAAAGCCAAGCATGCCCAAGCTGCAAACCACAACCACTAAACAGCTTAGGATCAGAAACACCCTGGACTGACCCTTCAGATTCCACTCCACCTATAGGAACACCTGACTCACTTTTGAGGTTGGGGGGACAAAACTGGATTTACCAGGAGTAGAGACTGAACTAAGCATTATTGGATCAGTGGGACCATGGGTCTGTCTGCAGCCTGCCCGGGGGGGATGGGGAGTTGTGGAGAAAGAAAAAAGGACCTGATGTGTTGGGAGGGGGAAGGGACCTTGAATGGGGATATACAGAAATAGGAAGAAAAAAAAAATCCAGAGGGAAAGCTGAACACAAAGTAATATTATGTGTAGCAAATTATTTGCATTATCACCCTTGATAAATCATGCTTATAATTTTTATTTTCTTTATAGCTATTGTTAACTTATCAGCATTTTAAATTCAATTTACTCTTTTTCTTGATAAATACAAAATAAAAAAGAAATGTAATTAATACACATGGCTATATTAAAATTTTAATAAAATTTAAAAAAAGAAAGCTGATATCAGCTTCCTGATCTGTCCATCACCACACCCAAATCCCCTCCTCCTGCCTTGCCTCCCCTGCATGATGGACCATGCATCCTTCAATCATGAGCCAGAAGGATCTTTTCTCCATTAAGTTACCTTCAGCAAGTGTTTTATCACAGCAACAAGAAAAGTAGTTAAGCTGTTAGTCAAATCTATTATAAAGTCATCAAGAATTCTTCTTCTCCTGCTCTCTGTTCTTCAGCTTTATGCTCTGAGGACTAACTGTGTATTCATGCAAGGAGGGGATATTGTCTTTATATAGAAAATGTTGTCAGAGCTCAAGATGTCCCCAGCACAGTTGCATCCAGTATTAACAGAGAGTACTAACATTATATACAACAAATGATACACTTCCGGAGATTTCTGTAGGTTAGATCAATTTGTGAATTTAAAAATGCAATGTGAATTTAAAAAGCTTAACCTTGCATGTGGTGGTTCACCTTTACTATTGAATATTATGTAAGAAAAAATATGACCTGGTTTTCTAGATACTTGGTGAAGAAGTTATCCAAAGCAAACATCTTAGGTTAGTTTAAATTGGGAGTATTAACGTGAGTGAAACTGAGAGCATTGAGAAGATAGACTAAGTTCTAAGAACATATAAAGCAAAACAAAACAGCAACAACAAAATCTACATATATAAGAAAGTCCAGAGAGAACTTGTTGAAGACATGTATAGATTAGAGTGATTTGCAGTAAGCATGGGCATTGTTTACATACAAATAAATGTCAACTACCATCTTTTTAAATCTATAAAAAAAAAGGCCTTTTGAAATTCCTTTAAAATGCTATTTATTCTTTAAAATAAGGATTTCACATCAATTACTGAAAACAGTACAATAAAATCTGTCCAAGTTAAAGCTTCTATTACTATGGTCAAACACTGACTAAAAGCATCTTGGGGGGAAAAAAGGTCTCTTTTAGCTTATACTTGTGCGTCACAGTACATCATCAAAGGAGTCAGGAACAGAAGCAGAGACTGTGGAAGAGTTCTTCTTATTAACTTTCTTTTTATGGCTTTTCTTACATAACCTAGAACCACTGCCCAGGGGTGCTACCATCCAAGGTGGGCTGGGGTCCTCTAACATTAACAATCAAGAAAACATCTGAAAAGCTTATCTGCTGGCAATTTGGTGGAGGCATTTTCTCAATTTCTTTTTCTAGCTAAGTCTAGCATATGTCAAGTAATCAAAAAACAACAATAGTAACCCCACAAAAAAACAAACAACAACAACAAAAACAGCATAAATTCCAAGTTAGTAAAGTCTGATCCATAAGAGTGAGATCTTACAATGAAGTCTAAAAAGTAACACATTTTTAAAGTTTTCAGTTGCTACATTGTGGTGATATGTTTCATATTTAATAAAAATCAGTCTGAAATATCAGAGAACAGTATCACAGTCAAGCCATGAGGATCAGAGACTGATAACTCATGTCTTTAATTCTGATCACTCAGGAGACAGAAATCTGCCTGTATTTCTGTGAGTTCAAGGCCTAACAACCAAACAATAGTAGTTCACATCTTTAATGCTAACTCTAGGATTATGATGCAGAGTAGAACCCAAAAGTGAAACAACTGGGCAGGGAAGATATTTAAGGCAGGTATGTAGTGGGATTATGGTATGTTGTAAATATTAGCTCATCTACTAGTTTAATAAAAAGGCTGATTAGCTGAAGGCAGACAGGAAGTATGGGTGGAGCTATCACACTGGGAAAATCCCAGAGCAGAGCAGAGCAGACATACTACACAGATGCCACAGAGCGCCAGAGAGACAATGCAGATGCCAGGAGACATAGAGAAAAGAAGTTGAAATGCTGTGCTGAGAAAAGGTACTGAGCCTCAAGGCTGAACAGGATAAGAAAGATGGGTCAGTATAAGACAGAGAGCTGGCAAGTTATATGCCTGGACCCTAGGTTAATCAGCATAAAAATAATGTAAGCCTGTGTGTGATTTTTTTGAAGCTAAACAGAGCTGAGAGTGGAACCAAACCTCTGATCCAGGCCCAGAATATTCAGGCCAGAAACTTTATACAATACAGGTATATGCAGACATTCAGGCATTCTGTAGGAGAAACTAGCCAGGCAGTGGTGGTGCATGTCATTAGTCCCTGTACTTGGGAAGCAGAAGCAGGAGGATCCCTATGAGTTTGAGCCTAGGCTGTTCTACTAAGCAAGTGCCAGAATAATCAAAACTGTTACACAGAAAACCCTGTCTGGAAATAAAGAAAGAAAGAAAGAAAGAAAGAAAGAGACTGGAAGAGATGGCTCTATTCTCTGATATTCCAAACAGATTTTATCAAACATAAAATATATCACCACATGGAACCCCAATGAACTAGATGAGAAGGCACATCTTCCAAGGAAGACTTGCTTTAAGGGCTATTCATTGCTTTTGCCCCCTTAGAGCTCAAAGACTTTTGAAATGTATGTTATCATGAAGTAGACATCACTCTGCCATCCTACAGAGCAACATACACTATCGCTCATGTATAAAGAGCTCACTTCGGTCTTCTACTGAACAATCCATCTTAGTAAATTTCCAAACAAACAATGTACCTTGGCAATCTCACAATTCATCTGCTAATGTCTTTATGGTCCAACAGCAGCATTCCACAGGATTATAAGACTGTGGAGCAGAAGCTTGTGTCCTGAGAACTGTAAAAAAGTAAATGTTTGATTTCAGAGAGTTAAAATGCTCCAGAGATTCTTAAATAAATTCTTGGCTGACTAATATTATTCTGGCCACTAAAAAAGCAAAAACAAAACCCTTGAGTCTTTTTTTTTCTCTCTTAGTTTTAGAAAGAGAGAAAACAAGTCCCCCACCCCCAGCTGTCTTCATCTAGATTTCATAGTATAAATTTTTGGACAGAAACCAAAGTAAGCAATGTAATGTAGCTATCTACTGCCAAAGGACTATCTGAAAACTAGGTTAGAGTGTTCTCTCTGTAACCACTCTTGTCCTATGAGGGGTTTTATTCATGGATAGTAAGAGTTTCTATCCACTTTATTGAGTATCCTGTTCTTCCCCATCTGACTCGGCTTCGTTGACAGTGGGCCAATCTCTTCCAATGGTTTCGCTTTTATTTATCCTGAAAGATCAGAAAATATGAAAAAGCTGAAAATATGGGTTGTTCCTTTTTGCTAGCTGTTCTTGCAGAGCATAGCACTGTGTATATTGTCCCAGTTGACACCTAACCCCATTAATTCTATGTATTACAACAGCAAGCCAAGTGAGTTGGTTCATACCTATCATCCCATCATGGGGGAGAATGAAGCAAGAGGATTGTCCTGAATTTGGGTTCAGTTTATAGCATGTCATGAGTTCTAGAACAGCCTGTGTGTGAGACCCTTTCTCAAACAAACAAGACAAATCAAGTTAAACAAAAGAAATAATAGTAACTAATCAATTTGTAGATAGTCTAGAAACATGCATCATCTCTTCTGCTTAAACTGCTGCTTAAGAAGCTCTGGATAGAAGGCTTGGGTGTTCATGACCAGTCTTTAGCTTCCACCAAAGAGCTTTATTTACCAGATCCACAGGTCCTTACAATACTTAAATGTGTGTTTGAAATTCCATGGAGTTATCTTGTTCCCTATTTTTATGCAGGTGGTCAACACAGAGTTTAAGGGTGCCCCATACAGAATTGATAGTTACGCTCTACAGCAAGCTGTACCACATACCCATTCAGGTCAGCACCAAGGTGAGCTCTAGCTTCAATTTAACCTCAGGACACACTGCACACACAGATTAAAAAAGGTCACTTTCAATGACTGCAAAGTCTTCCCTGAATGCTTTCATCCATTAAAATCCCATTCCATACCCTAGCTTGGGCCTCCACACTTCACAAGTTGGCTTTCCTTCAGCTGAATCTTATCTGCATGAAGAGGCTGTGTTCTTGTTATCATAGAATTATTTTAAGAAAATAGAACCTGCTTTTCTACAGTACAAATGTTTTTTGATATATATATATATATATATATATATGCCATTTAATTTGATGTAGAGATCAGAGTGCAGGTACATTTCATACTGCTTTAAGCCAAAATAAAACTATAAAAAATATTATCAGTTTTTCATGATGACCATAAATTATTTTTAAAGTCAGAGCAAAACATTTTTAAAAGGTTTGTACTCAGTATATATAAAAGATAACACTGTGATGATCTGCCTGACAGGCTGACCATGGGTACCTGGTGAATACTGATGTTTTAACTACAGCTCTAATGTGGAAGCCCTTGTAGATACCTGTGTAGAGTATCTGTGTAGAGTGTAGAGTGGGGCTGTGAAAGGGATACTGGTGTTAAGTAAAGCATTTGCAGGAGCACAGGTCAGTTCCCTAGAGTTGGGGTTTAACTCAGCTCTCCCATGTGTGTGCATCCCATGGCCTCTGTAAACCCAGCTCTCTGTCTTCTGTGTGGTGTGGGCAAAGAACATCATGATAAACATTGTTCTCAGATCCAATAGACCCAGGGGGAGACTAAAGGGTCTGCACATCTGCTTAATCCACAAGCAACACTCAAATCACTCTTGCAGCAAGATGGCTCCATACTCATTGTTAAATCAAGCTCCCCAATAATGTATTTCTTAACTCTTTTTCCAGTGGCATTTTTGATCCTTTAGAATATTGTCTAGAAATCCAGGAAGCAGGTGATGTACGTTTTTGCTTCACAAGTCAACTGAGGGACTTTTGCATGAAAATCAGTTCTCTGAATTTCAACATACACAAAATCATTAGCAAAGAAATCCTAGCTTCTGATGTCAAGGTCCAAACTTTGTGCCTCCAATCACTGTCTACTTGATGTTTATATAAATTTATATGAGTTTTAGGTTGAATGAAAGACAGAAGCGTGAAAGAAGACATTCATAGTCAACCTTTGGTCTAAACAGAGAAACTCACAGAGACACATACAAGAATACACTCTGCAACTGTGAACTTCGCTTCACTGGAAGTATTGACATATCTGTTTCTGGGTGGGTGATCAATCACTTTGCTGTTGTTGGTTTGAGATTTTATATATTGCAGAGAATCAAATTCATTGCTACAACTATGCAGGGGCCTGATACTAAGATACATTTGTAGCAGGAAGACATTTTTATTTATTTTAATCTTGTATTTATTGTATGTTGTGGGGGTTGCAGCTCTGCACCTCAGCAAGTATGTGGAAGTAAGAAAACCAATTTTAGGAGCTGATTATTTCCTTCTACCATGTGGGTTCTGATTACCCACTGAACTATCTCGTGGACTCAACTTCCATATTTTTAATAATTTTCATGGTTTGGAGTATCCAGACACGAGTACTTTTGAAGCAATATTCTTCTAGCTATTGAGAGTTCTCGGGGTTCTCAGGTTGGAAGATGAGGAGGCTACTGACCAAGAAGTCTGGAGGGGACCCAAAGGATCCTGTTAGCTTCCATCTTCTTCCTCCTCCCCTTTTACTTTGCTGTGTAACCCAGGCTGACTAAACACTTGTGACCCTATTGCCTTGGGTTCTTAAGTGCTAGAATTTTTAGTCTTACAACCTGCTTTGTTTATCTTGTCAATAGTAAAAACAATTTTAAAGATACTAAGGAGACAAATACGCATAGAAAGACACACAAAAATGCACACAGACACATATACACATACACAAACACACCATGTCACGTCACACTACATCACACTACACACACCACACACAAACACCAGCACCTGATGAAAAGGTGTAGAATTTTGTGAAGGTCTCTTAGAACAAATGACTTACAAACAGGAATTCTGAAGCCAGGAAACACTGAAAGAACTGTAAAAGGGGGATTTTATGGTAGTTCTCATTAGTCAAGTCCTCTATCATGAAATATGCTCTGAATATAATACTCTATCACTATATTGGATTCTAAGTAAAGAGGAATCAGAGCTGTGTGTAACCACGGACTAAAGAAAAGTCATTTGTGTTATAGAGAAGGTGGGCCTTCAACTTGCATTTCAAGACAGGGGAAGGAGATTTAGCTTCTAATCTCCCAAAATATAGCAAATAAAAATTTATCCTTGATCAACATCTGGGCCCTTTATTTTAGAGTGTTGTGCTGGTTTCTGTAAGGTTTGAAAAAATATTTGCTTTGTACAGAATAGTACGTGTTTGTTTGAAAGGAATTCCAAATATGTACTTTTCAATTAAAAAAAAAAACAGCAAACAACTGTAAACAAGTGTGATTACTGCTTGGACTCATGTTGTTTGGTATTTACAGCCTTAATAAGCATGTGTACTAACAAGACGCTTTCCCAGTGATGGCGAGGTCGATGCCACAAGCTGAATCAAAGACACCTTAAGAAATGCAAGCTATTCAGTACTCAAAGCGAGGCCTACTTTACCCAACACTGACAACATAAGTGAAAGTTCTCAGCATAGAACACCTACAACCCAGACCCAGAAAGACAAACCTGGTAATTACTCACTTATAAATAGATATTAGCTGTATAGTAAAGGATAACCATGCTACAATCCGTAGACACAGAAATGAAGGTCCTGTATTAGAGGGGAAAACAGAATAGACATCGTGGGTGAACAGGTGTGGGGCTGGGGAAGAGAAAGGACCAGGAGAGATCAGGTTGTGGAGAAGAGAGGACCAAGACAAAGGACTGAAGTGGAGTGGGGGGTTGCAATTTGGGGGCAAACCTTAAGGAATCTGTGAGGCTGACCTTCGCTAAAACTCCTAGCAATGGGGACACAGAGCCTGAACCAATTATCTCCTGTCACTAGGCAAGGTTTCCAGTGGAGAGATTGCCACACCATCCCAGATTGCCACAAAAACTTCGACCTATAATTTGCTCTCTCTTTAAGATGTGTTGAGGTAAATAATGTAGCACAGAAATTGTTCAAATAACCAACCAATGACTGATCCAGCCTACAATCCAAGCCATGAAAGTTAGCCCACCCCTGATACTTCCTGGTTGGCCCAGAGACCTAGGATAGAACCAAATAAAACTGGCACAAAAAAAAAGTCAAAAATTCAATGTAATGCTGCCTAGTGATATTCTGCTCTGTTCACAGATTGGTACCCAGCTCAGTTGTCACCAGAAAGCCTTTATCCAGCAACTAATGGAAACAGATACAGAGACCCACAGCCAAACATTAATCAGAGCTCAGAGAATCCTGCTGAACAGGGGAGGAAGGGGTTGTAGGAGGCCGATGGGTCAAGGATGCCACAAGAAAACCCACAAAATTAACTATCCTGCACTCACAGGAGCTCACAGAGACTGAACCCTCAACCAGGAAGCCTGCAGGGACTGACCTAGGCCTTCTGCATACATATGATAGTTGTGTAGCTTGGTCTTCTTATGGGACTTTTAACAGTGAGAACAGACGCTGTCTCTGACTCTTTCTCCTGCTTTTGGGATTCTATTCCTCCTACATGGTTGCCTTGTTCAGCTTTAATGTGAGGGGCGATGCCTAGTCTTACTGCAATTGATATGCCATGTTTGGTTGATATCCATGGAGGTGTGCACTGTTCTGGAGCTAAATGAAGGCAGAATGGATGGGTGGGGAGGTAAGGGAAGGTCTGGAAGGAGAGTAAGGGACAGAAATAGTGGTTAGAATGTAAAAAAATAAAAAATAAACAAAAGAAAACCTGCCATAATTGCACACATGCAGTGTTCCCAAATGTACATGCTCCATGCCACCATGCAGCTTAATGAGATACAGATGTCAAGACCTGACTCATTTTGACAGATATTGAGAATTTGGTATTGAAAATTTTAAATCATGGCTAAAATATAATTTTCATCTTGTTTCAATGAAGTCTTCAGGAGACCTTTGTTTTCACAAACTACAATTCTTCTTATTCTAGATATCAGGTTTGGATAATTTTTGTACATGCCTTTTTGAAAGGTGTGTGTGTGGTGTGTGTACCTGCCTCTGTATGTGTGTGTACGTGTGTGCATGAATGCATGAGTGTGTGGTGTGTGTATATGTGTGTGTGGTGTGTATGTGAGTGTGTGCCTCTGTGTGTGTATTGCATGTGTGTGTGTGAGAGAGAGAGAGAAAGAGAGAAAGAGAGAGAGAGAGAGCGCACCCACATGCATGTGGGCATATTTGACACTAAGCAAATACGTTGTTAGAGAATGACTATATAACATAAAAAAGTTGTTAGAGAATGACTTGCGAGTGCTATGTCTTTCCCTCTGGCATTTGGAACTCAGAGATCACATGTCATCAAGACAGGCAGCATGTATTCCTCCCACCAACCCATCTTACCAGCCCATGCTCTTTATATTTTTAATGACATACTTGGAAAAGCAGAAAATTTTAACTGAAAAAGGTAAGTATATTTTCTCAGGTTTTATGTCTCTTGTTGCCTGAGAAAAATTTGTGTTCTTCAACATTACAGTCTTCTGTGTACAGTGTTGACTATAAGAAATTTTAGTTTCTATTTTTAGGTATGTGTGAATGTAAGTTTTTTAAGTCAGGTTGAATTTGTCTGCTGACTTTCTCAACCCCTCAGGACAGCAAGATACTCTATGCTCTGAATATTTACAGGTTTTAAGTAGAGCTTACCAACTACCTAGCAAAACTTTGCTGGAGTTTTGATAAGGAACACATTTAGACTGTATCCCTAGATATCAGGTGAGAAGTAGACAGCATTTCATGCTTCACTGTGTAAACACAATCTGTTTCTACTTTTCTAGGCTTGTCTTCTCTTGGCAATATTTACCACCCTTTCTAAATTTCTGTTTTCTGAGGCAGGGTCCAGTTACACGTGGCCCTGCTGGGCTGACCTTAATCCCTCAATCTTTTGACCTCTGCCTGCCCAGTTCTGGGATTTCCTGTTAGGCAGCACTGTGCTGGGGCTAATAAGCATTGCTATAGATTTCCATATCCCTCATAAAACATGTTCCTAGGTATTACTGATTCTGCTGTGATTATATGCTATGATTGTTTCTCCATTATTTGAGTTTTTATATGAAATGTTATCTTACAGTCTTGTTAAATCTATTTAATTTCCTCAGTAAGACTTATAGTCTTAGAGCGCTGTTTATAGACAGCTAGACCATTTGGGAAAGGAAACACTAGCCACTTCTTCCTCTTCCTCAGTTATCTGCATTTCCTTTCCTTGTGTTATTGCCCAGCTACAGCTTCTGCTACATCCTTCCCAGTCCCAAGAGGGAGACCTAGAATATCACTTAGTTGGTTTTCTGGGGTTTTTTTTGTTTGTTTTTATTTAGTTTTTTCCTATGTCATTGTGATAAGAAATTTGTTAAAAAAAAAAAAAGGGGGGGGAGGGGGCGTATTTCAGTTTCAGGTCCATCATGAAGGAAAGTCAGGACAGGAAATAAAGGCAGGAACTAATGTTGTGAGAAAATTGTTCCTGCAGCCATTCCACTGTGCCAATAAAGCTATCTTGAATCAAAGGATGGAGTCAATGACTGTTTGACCAGGATTAGCCATGGAGTTCTTGGAGGACTGAGGAGGTCAGCTAGAGAGGACAGGAAAAAAGAAGAGAGGATTTCCATAAGATTTCAGGGTGCTGATGGTTTGGGAAAAATGTGGAGAGAGGCTTTGCTAATCTACTCAATGTTCTTAGATTGATCAGTACTTTGTCTCAATTTCTGACTCCTGAGTTTTTATTATACTGAAACAATTTAGATATTTGTTACAAACTGAAGAAGCAGGTCCATAGCTGCTGTATGCTGGCTCACTCTTCATGGCTCACTCAGACTGCTTTCTTAAACAATCCAGGACCACCTGCCCAGGCAATGGGCTGTCCCCTCCCAAACCACTCAGTAACCAAGAAAATGCTCCCACAATCATTACTACAGACCAATCTGATGGAAACATTTTTTTTTTCAATTAAGATTGCATCTTCTGAGATAAATATACCTTGTGTTGACAAAACCTAGCCAGACTTTTGAATTGAAAGTGAATTGGAAGCTACTACATCCTCCCCTGGTGTGCTGAAACATTTTTTCCTTATTTATTTGATAAGAACTTTTTTCAATTTTATTCTGAGCAGCTAAACTGTAGATATCAATAAGTTTGCATGTATGTGGAGAACCTTCATGATTCAATGTGGACAGTAACAAATAGGAAATACTACTTTAAAAAATAGGCATCAATCCCTCTAAATAATAAATGCATATCTAGATTTAAGTTTATATAATGGAGTTAAGTGACTTTGCTCAAATATTTTGTTACACAATGAAAGAAGTGACCAATATAGCCACTTGTTTCTATGATCACCACAGGGAAACAGTAGGAAACCTCAGACCTGGATGCAGGTCCCTCATGTCAGGAGAGAGTCCCTCTTGGTACCTGGTAAGAGCACAAGCATGGCTAGGGAGATACTGAGTCAGGGTTATGGCTCTTGCAGTGGCTTCAACAGTGTTGCATACCTGATGATCTACAACTCCTACTCTGCAAACCCTGTGTAAAGCAACCTTGGTTGGGATTCCTCTGTTGACATCACAGAGATCACTACCCACCCAGTGGCTCCAGTAAGAAACAGACAGCACAGGTATGTTCAGGAGGTGGACTTCTGCTCAACAGCACCAATGGAGTACATACAGGCTGTTAATCCTCCCTGGCTACACCTGTCCTCGGGCTTCAAACAAGGACAACTGTTATACATGTGCCAATGTGAGTGCAGCCACCTCATGTGGTCATTGTATGTGATGTCCCTCTGCTGCAGTCCATGGGAACAGAAGATTAAGACAGGAATGCCATCATGGGATGCTACACAGGGTGAGAACACTGCCTGTTTTAGTCACCATGACTAGCACGCACATGGGGACTACACTTCTAGGAACTTGAGAGGAAGCAGGAAAGGAGAAAAGGGATGAGTATGTCTTAGATATTTGTGGGCACATGTGCTGGCTAGATTTATGTCAGCATGACAAAAGCTATGGTCATCTGAGAGGAGGGAACTTCAATTGAGAAGGTTGGACTGTGGGCCAACCTGTAAGACATTTTCTTAATTAGTGATTGACGGGAAAGGGCACAGCCTACTGTCTACTATCCTTGGGCTGTTGGTTCTGAATTCTATAAGAAAGCAGGTCGAGCAAGTCATGGGAAGCAAGCCAGTAAGCATCACCCCTCCATGGCCTCTGCATCTGTTCCTGCCTCCCGGTTCCCGCCTGCTTGAGTTCCTGTCCTGACTTCCTTAAATAATAAATGGTGATACAGCAGTATAAGTCAAATAAACCCTTTCCTCCTCAACCTGCTTTTTGGTCATGGTGTTTTGTCGAAGCAATAGAAACCCTGACTAAGACACTATGAAACTTTCTGTGGCCACAAAACCCTGTAAAATAATTAACGGAGTCTGAATTCTGATGCATGTGATAATGAAGTCCATGCAGAAACTCACAAAAGTCCATATGAAAACAGCAGAGGGCAGAGCTGCAGTGGGAGTTTAGAGTATCCCTGGCTGTGCATGGAAGATCAAGGCTGTCCAAGGATGTCACTAGCATGTCTCTTTTATTCCAGGAATGCAGGATCTTCCTTGAGTGTGGCCTGATGTTGAAAAGGTCTGCAGTAGTGTTAAACTCTGGAGGTCCATATTGTGGCATGCTTTGGTGTAGCCCCACAGCCTTCAGCTCGGAGAACAAGCATGGAACACTCTCCAGCCATGACCTAGCTGACTTCAGTATGCTGAACAAAGCTGGTGTGCACATTTGCAATTTTGAAATAAACAAAGCCAACTCTAACCCAAATCAAAGAACTTCAGTGTGAGTGAAAAGCCTTGCCTGTAGATATGGTGAACTGGTTGGCCTTCCTGGAAATGACCCAACACTGACCTGGGTACTAGGAATCTCTAGTTCTATCTACAACAGCTGTTCTGGGCTGTGAGTAAGAATGTGAGCAGAGTGTTTGCAGGGCAGTAGGGGAGAATGTCTTTGGCTCATACTTTGCACATTAACAAGCTGCTTTTATGAAAGATACTTGAATGTAACCCCCACCATGATGCATGAGGGAGCATCTTTCTCCCAACACCCATTGCATTAACACAGACAGATAAAGTAGAAATTATTGGAAAGACCAAATGCTGCAGGTTAAAGCTCTTTAGATGTAGGGATCCAAATTCTTCATGGATAGAGTATTTTTGAGATCCCCAAATGAAATCAGAAAAAGACCCTTCAAAGGTAATTTCCTAACTCAGCCTCAACTGTGGGCAAAGCTGCTGTGTTTTATTGTGCCATGTCACACAGAGGCTGGTGGCCCGAAGTCATCTGTGTTAGTGAGTGGGTGGGTGGGGAAGCAATGTGCCTCCCAGTGGTACCATTGTTTTCAAACAACAGCCTCTGAGGAGGAAAGCTTCTAGAGACATAGTCCATTTGGCCCTGAGATCTAGACATCTTTAAAATATATAAGCCGCTCGCTCTTCCCCTTGAAGTCTCTGTTCTTAGATCATAGCTGCCTAAC
Organism: Sigmodon hispidus; assembly: GCA_004025045.1. Taxonomy (NCBI): domain Eukaryota; kingdom Metazoa; phylum Chordata; class Mammalia; order Rodentia; family Cricetidae; genus Sigmodon; species Sigmodon hispidus. Next base: position 22,005 of record PVIH01003827.1, read on the forward strand.
CTCCAGGATTCCTGATCCAGAAGGAGCAGGGAGGGAATGTGGAAGAAGAAAAAGCAAAGGAATGAGAACCCAGCACCCCCATGCTTTATACTTCCTTCTCATCCAAAGCCTACAGACCTCTCGACATTTTCCTATTCCTAGCTAAGGCAGCACTCCAGGGTGGCCACACCCGGGATTTTCCAGGGATCATGAGCAATTAAAGGGCACATATTTTTCCACTTTCATTAGCAGATCCCCAGGAAATCCCCGGAAGGCCAGAAGGACACCTCCACAAGAATGCAGAGACACCCTTCCTAGAAGGAAACATTAGGCCCCATGTGGCAGCTGTGCCCTGGGCCCACCCTTGTCCATTCTCTCCATCATTTGGTAGCCTTGGAACCTGTGAATGTCACCGGGTAAGGACGCAGATGCCTGTGGTCGTAGGCAGCAGAGTCTCCGGAAGAGTGGCTTATAGTATTTATAGTTGTTTGTCACTCTCTCCTCTTTGTCAAACAAGAATCTGTCTTAACTTATGAGTTCTTGCCTGCCTCTTAAATACAAACAGAGAACACAGTGTCCTACACAGCTGTACCCTGCTCACTGCAGGCTCACCTATTTCTACCTTCTTTTCCACCCTTGGGAAAGAGGAGGGAAATAGTCATATGGTCTGGGGACCCTTTAGGAGAAATCTTTCTTGCCCCACTTCTGTATTAGCTAACATTTTGTCACTGTCACCAGTACCTGAAGCAAGCTAAGCAAGGATTATCGCTCTCAGATAGAGGGCATGCTCCATCCTGGCAAGCAAGGCATGGCAGCAGAGGTAACTGGTCATATCGAAGCCATAGTCTGAAAGCAGAGAGGAAAAATGCTCAGCTCACTTTCTTCTTTTTATTCAGCCTAGGATCTTAGCACAAGGAATGCTACCACCTGTATTTCAGGTATGTCTTCCCACCTCAGCCAACCAGTCCAGAAAGCCTAGACATGCCCAGAGGTCTGCATCTTGGGTGTTTCTAGATCCAGTCAGCTGGCACGTATCATTAACTATTACAGTTTCTCCTCATCCCTATGTATGTGGAGATGGTTGCCCATGTCACCTCTCTGTATGAGGAAACGAGGAGAGCTCAGTCAAGATGTATAAGAGCAAAGTGGACTCCCGAAGTTCAAAGCTGGTTGTCTTCAATGACTGGTGCAAAGATTCAGAGTAACTCAGTCATTCATTTCATAGGAGATGGGGCCAAGTTCCAGAGTTTCCCCTGGGTGTACCACAGTGAGTTATCACTGGTTTGCAAGCTCTACATGCCAGATGTAAGAGATGAACCTGGTACCAAGCTTTAAGAACCTGGATATTGTGGTGCTCTGATAAATAATGCTTGCCTGGAGATCAGAGGCAAGAACTAGCAACTACTTAACCATAGAGGCCAGGCAGTGGTGGCTCACACCTTTAATCCCAGCATGTGGGAGGAGGAAACAGTAAGATCAGAAGTTCAAAGCCACCATGGGCTACATAACATTGATCCAGTCTAAAAGAAACAGAGCCAGGTGGTACAGGCTCAGGCCTTTGATCCTAGCACTTGGGAAGTGGAGACAGAAAGTGATATGGCTGGATGGAAAAAGAAATATAGTGTGGGAGAAGACAGGAACTCAGCCCCCTTTTAGGCTGAGGAGTTGGCAAGGTAAGAAGTGACTGAGGCTGGCTCCTTTGTCTCTCTGATCTTTCAGCATTTACTCTGATACCTATCTCTGGGGATTTTATTGAGACCAATTAAGATTCAAGCTACAGGGTCTAACTACTCTACACTTAGTCTACACTTTTAAGAAAAGCTGAAAGAAATTCTAAATGATTCAAGGGACCTTTCAAGAGCAAAAAACTTACATGTCAGCAAGTCAATAGGCAGAGGACCCAAGTCAATGTATAGATGTTATGAAAGGTGGACATAAACATTGCTCTTCATAGAAGAGAGAGTGATATCTGTTGTCTGATCCAAGATGACATGTTTGGAGCCCAAGATGAGTTGTTTTAACACTTTCTTTAAATCCAAAGTATGTATCTTTAGCTGGTTACAATTTTGTCCTTCTTCTGTGTGAGCCTGTGAGGAAAAAAAGGGGGGGGCAGATATTCTCAAAAGTGAAGTTGTTGTATATAATAAAAGCTATAAGATAGTATGTTTTTAGGCAGATCTCAGAGTTCAGCTTCAGCACTGTGGGAAGCAGGCATGGCCATCACCATCTCATTCTGTAGGAATTCTCATCATGTGTTTATAAGTAGCTGTTCCCAGGACATGAGGAAAGCCACCTCCATGAAACTGGATGTTGATTAACGAGATAATAGACTATGTATCTACAGTATCCAGGTTTATGGGCAGCCTTAATTAATAAAAATGCTCAGGTTTGAGAGCTAAGTCCAAATCCATGTGTCTGTAGAGGACTGCTGGTTCCTTCTCTTCCTGTCCTTGCCTGAGTGAGGGCTAAAGGACTAAAGTATTACCCACAGCAGGCCTCAGCCTCCCCACAGCACAGTTCTCAGGACAGGCATGGTTGTTGGTTGCCCTATGGGCTGGCTCCTGCACCCTCTTTGCTACCTTCCACATAGCAGACAGATCATCTAGAGAACAAGCAAGGTGGCTTCTAGAAGAGCTCTTGGCCTTTGGATTCCAGCTATTTCCATGCTGGATCTGCCCACACAGGCCCTCTTGGCAGGGCACAAAGTGCAGTGTCTGCAGCTGCCACCATGGCCCTGTGCCCTGCTGAAGTCTGGGTAAGAGTGCCCAACAGCTAGTATCCTCCCTCCCAGGACAGGGCAAGTGTGTTCAGCACACACAGCACACCGAGGATCCTGTAACACCATGCTTGCCTCCCTGGCCTTTGACACAGACTGTTTAAAGAGTCTGCCTTGGGACTGGGGTGTGAAGTATTGAAAGAAAAAGTGATGTTTTGAAGTAAATGAAGGTTATCAGGGAATCTCTGAAGGCAGAGGGATGATAGAGGCCAGAAGACAGGGGAGGAAGATGATGGGAACACGCTGAGGGCAGATCTCAGTCCCTATGAAACCTTCTGGCTTTCTAAAAATTGGGGCACAAGAGTGCTATGTACAGGAGGATGAGGATAGAGATGAATTAGGGCTCCTCCCTCCTTCTCCACAGTCAGCTGTGGTGGCAGCTTGTCCTGGGACAGATACAGAGGCAAGGGATGAGTAGACATCAAGAGTCTCACTTTTTAAATTTTAATTATGTGTATTTATGAATCTGTGTGTGGGTATGTGCACATGAGTGTGGGTACCTGTCAGAGCAGAGGTATCAGATACCTTGGAAATGGAATGACATCTAGCTGTGAGATACCAGACTTGGTTGCTGGGAACTGAATTTTAATTGGGCACCAAGCAAGGCACGCTCTTAAGTATTAAGCCATCTCTCCAGTTCTAAGAGTCCTACTTTATGGCAGGGAAATATTAATCACCTGCAGTAATATGATGTGAGATGTCTTTTTGTATGCTGTGAATGTATTTTATTGGCCTATGGCAAGGCAGCTTGGAGGAAAGTGAGGCATGTAAGCAGAGATAAAAGACAGGGCCAGAGTCAAAGAGAAAAGCTACAACTGCCACCCAAAGAAACAAAATAAGATACAGATAAAGTCACAGAACCATGCGGCAATTCACAGATTAATAAAAATGTGTTAGATTGTAAAAGCTAGTTGATTATGAGTCTGAGCCACAGGCCAAACAGTTTGTAACTAATATAAACCTTTGTGTGGTTATTTGAGACTAAGTAGCCTTGAGACTGCAGGTCCAGATATTGGGACCAGGATGAGCCAAAAACTCCAGACTACAGTAGTAGATTATTGTATCATTCAAAGCTTACAAAGCCCTTCGGAGCCCATCCAGTAATTCTGGAGTGTTGCCTAAGCCCATTCGCACATGGCTCACAATGGTCCTGTGCAGTTCTGTTGTACTGTGGTAAATCTGAACACAGATTTTCCCAAGGACATGAAGGTGGTGAGAGAACATTGAGAGATGACTCAGAGCCACCAAACTCAAGGTTGTTTAGAGCCCAAGTTCTTTAAGACACTACAGCCACCTAGGCATCTGCAATCAATCACAGAGTCCAGGATCCCTCAGAACACTATAGCCACCTAGGCATCTGCAATCAATCACAGAGTCCAGGATCCCTCAGAACACTACAGCCACCTAGGCATCTGCAAGTACAGAATCCAGGAACAAAGTCAATGGAAAGGAGAAAAAGAAATCATGTCAAATCACAGAAACCCCACATTCATTTCAGATAACAGGGTTCTTTCTAGTGTACCAGACCAAAGTTGTCAGATCAAGAATGACCTCAGCAAGTCAGTTGGGCTAGAATATCCTTAGATTAGAAAATGATGGTGACAGCATGCTCACAGTGTGTCCCTTGCACTGTGCCTTGTTCACTGTGTGGTATCATCTCTATAACCACGTAATGTGAAAACCCTCATAGCTCTTTACAGTGCATGGCTTCTGATCACACTACAAGTGTCGCTGCCTTTCATTTTAGGATTAGACTAAAAACCAAGCCCATGAGCATCGCTCAATAAATAGGAGTCGACCAACCAAAAACTGCTCCCTTTCTCTTTTTCTCAAAGCTTTGGATGTGCATGGGCTGGATTTTCCTGGTGTAGAATAAAAGGGAAATTTTACTGCAAGTAATTTCTTCATTGAAAAACCAGTCAAAACACAGAGTGGGTGTGTCATATAGATGTGTTGTTTTCTTGTTTGAAAATACACATAGCTCCACTCTAGAAAAAGGACCAGAGTTAGCTTTCATTATCATTATCCAACTATAAATGACATGGGACAAAAAAAAAAAAAAGAAAAGAAAAAAGAAAAAAAACCTCAATGATTCCTTTCCAAAAAATTTAAACTTAAAAGAAAATACAAATACAAATGTGAATAAAGAGAGAAATTCAGCCAACACTACTGCAGATGTCTGAAAGGGTAAAGGTGTGATGCAGCCAGTCCTGGGGCTCTGCATGTACAAGGAGATCTATCATGGTACAGAAAGGCATAGTATTTCCAGACGGGAACTGCTCAGAGGACAGAGTGTTGTTGGCACCGTGTGATACCAGGACACTGATTGCACTTCATTCTGCAGAACTTGCTGAGGAGTTCCCAGCCTCTGGAGGGAGGCTCTGCTGGGAGAAAACAGAAGGCTGTCTAGGGACACGCTTCCTGGGAATAGGATGAGTCCCTCTCCATGGATGCACTGAACCTGGAGGCTTAGGGACCCACAGAATCCTGCTGTGCATGGCTGGCAGTCAACAGAACTTTCCTCACTGATATACAGTTCTCTATACAATATTAGAATAACCAATCAGAGTCATTTTAGAAAATGCTAGAGATGAAGGACAGTGATAGAATATGCCCGAAAAAGACCATGAGATGGGAATGCACCATTACTCTGCCTCTGCTGCTAATTTCTCCAAAGTTTCTACCTGACATACTGATCAAATTTCTTATCCTGGGAAGCAGAAATCTTCCTGAGCATGGCTACATCCCCCTGTTCCACTACTGCTACCTAGAAATTTTCTGTAGCAGCCATGGAGTTTTCTTAATAGCCTTTCAGCATTTCTTACGAAACATCATTCATGCTACTGCCAGGGTAAGCCATACAGAGTCCTCCATGTCACCAATGAACATCTTTCTGGTCATCTAACCTATATCATCCATTTGTCTTTATTTCCTTCTGTGCCACACAATGTACTGTAAGCTAAGTGACTCATCCCACCACAAATTGATCATCTCTCAATTCTCAGTGCTAGAAGCCCAGCAGTGTCAGTCAAGTTGTGCCTGTATATACATCTCTGTGGGAAATCTTTCACCCTTTCCAACCCCCAGTGGCTCTGTGTCCCAAAGGTGTTCTTTTGTTTACACACATCTCGCTCTGTTTCTTGACCTTCCGTGGTGTTTCTCATATCATTCCCCCTCAATATTGTGTGTTTCTATATCCATATTTCCCTTTCTTTTAAGGATAGTAGTCATGCTGGGGCAGGGTCCACTTGACTGTGAACTTCATGTCTCCTAAAGATGCTGTGTCCATGTAACTTTACATCACACTTCTAGAAAACTTTTGAGAAAGTTTAGTTAAATGCATAATACTTTTCTTCACACCTGGCACACATTTGATTTTCTTTAAATTATTCTAAAACCCTGTGAGTTTGATATCATCATATCCCCTTTAGACAGAACAAATGCAAGGTGTCAGGAGGCTTGGCACTTGGTAACGTATGCTATTAATCTCAGCAGGTAGACCCCTGTGAGCTCAAGGCTAGCCTGGTCTATACAGAGAGCTCCAGAATAGCTAGAGCTGCATAGAGAGAGACCTGGTTTTGAAGACAAACAAAAACAACTTGATGTTCTCAAGCCTCAGATCTTAGAGAATTCTAAAAGATGCCATTAATCTGATTCTCTCTGATTCTACTTTGTCTACTATTTTATAGCTCAGTAAATACCTATCATTCTTCAAGACACAACCCAATGTCTTTCTTAAATGGTGCCCAGAAAGCTGAGGAAGAACTGACATGCATGTTAGCATAGGTTGATTTCTGTTCTTTTCAAGCCTTTCCCATGAAATTTCCCAGTGACACATTCATATGTTTCCAGGCTCCAAGTCTCCTCACCTGTATGTCTCTGCATACAGGAACCACATACCTGACAGGCATGGCAGGGCTCATGAAGCAGTCACCACTCTGTTCTTATTTAATTTGGCTACCATACAAGTGACTTGTACTTTTGCATGATAAAGTTCAATGAAATACATTTTATTTCATTTCTGAGATCAACTTGATTTCTTCCCATTGATGCTACAAAAACAATATTGTCAATGAGAAATACATACACACACATATACATATATGTGTTAAATTAATGTTGTTATTGGATCCTAAACAGAAGACCCCTAACATTTGCACTAGTAGATATAAGAAATGAGCACCAAAAACACTCAAAAGTCACCTCAGGCACAATGAGCAGCCACTGCAATTTACACACATCTAGATTTAAATTCCACCCCTTTTGCCTCTGTAGACTCAGAACCATATGGTTGACTCTCTGTGAAGAAATGGCCCAGAGTATTGCTGTTGATGATGAAAGTCAAAAGCATCTTAACAGATCACACTTCCTGGCATATCAGTTGCATTCATCCTAGAGACAGAGCAGCTAAACTTGGAACACAGTGTAGATGTTGGAATATTCACTGCAGAATTAGGAATGGACTCAGCAGCCCACTTGGAAAGGCAAGAATGTGAAGGCTTCTTTGTTCCTGGATCTAGAGAAGTTGGAATTGCTTTCCAAGGCTATATGCAGTGAGATGAATAAGGTCAACCAATGTACTAATGTTTCTTAATAAATTGGTTTATTGAGACCATCATACCTGTACCCGCAATGATGTCACAGAGTCAAGAGGAAAAGGACAGGCAGGGAAGTGGGCTGAAGGACACTGTCAAAGGACAGAAGTGTGATGTGCAACAGTCACAGCAAAGGCAAATGACAAGGTCATTCCTGGGCTGGCTCTTGGATCTACACGAATATTCTCAGTCTTGCTTGTATGACACCACTATTTTGATATTAGTCACATTATTCATTTTTTTCCTTTCTGAACATTTTTCCTTTCATTTACTTCCTTTTGGTTGCTTTGCTTGTTATTCCAGAAGACCTCAAAATTTATCACTGAATGGTAAATTTTTATTTTATGACACAGAATATGTTTAGGACATACCCTGAAGACCTTTTCCGTTTGTTTGTTTTTGCTGTTACCTAGATGTCTATCTATGTTGCATGTGTTAATAAAGGACTTTCATGTCCTCTACCTCATAAATCATTTTAGCACATACATGAGCAGATATTTTTAAAGGTTTTTGTAGTTTCAGAAACGTTTAAAAGACACAAAAATGTCCTGTATGTATAGAACTTATATATTCTGTTGCCAAAAGATGTACATTATGCAAACAAATTAGCAAACTGGCTATATCCATTTATGTCTGGTCATCAAAGTGCTGAATTTCGTTCACAGGAGAGAATCCACTGATGGGAAAGGTGTGAGAAAGAGCTTCAGAAATCATGGAAGACAATGACTTTAAAGTAGAACCCTGCTTGAGGATGAAGAAGGTTGACGTGGGCTGTGGAAGAGGGGCCCTCTTAGGAAAAGAGGCAGGACTATGCAGATGGACAGACTGCTGCAGCACACAGTGTTCCACCCTCCTAAATCTGGAATCTGAGGGTGCTGGTAGCTTAGATAGGGATAAGGAGTAGGAGCAACAGACAAGTAAACACAAGGAGATGAGACTACAGGTTTCTAAAGAGAGAAATCAGATCGAAAAGACTCTAGAAATTTCTGTGTGAGCCACGGGAATAGGAGAATGTCTTCTTAGATGCAATGGCAAAGTAGGCAGAGGCAGTAAGCAAGGTGTCATCAACCTGGGAAATGGTGGGCTTTTCCTGTGCAGTAGAGAATATGATTGACATATGATCAGCATGTAAGTAGATATGTACAGATGAACCCACAGATGTGAGAAGCCCAGGAATAGAGTCAGAAGGTGAGACTGTAGTTCTGTGCTGGTTAGTTTCTGTCACCTTGACACCTACACAAGCAGGGTCATCTGGGAAAAGGAAACCTCCACTGAGAAAAATGTCTTTATTGGATTGACTTATAGCAAGTCTGTGGATTTTGTGTTTTGTTTTATGGCTGATGTAGAAGGGCAAAGCCCAAAGTGAACAACACCAACAGTTCCATCCCTGGAAAGGTGGTTCTGAATGTCATAAGAAAGCAGTCTGAGCAAGGCACAGAGAGCAAACCAGTAAGAAGTCTGGCCTCTGATTCCATTCTTGCCCCTGGTTTCTGCCTTGACTTCCCTTCATGGTAGACTATCACATGTAATAATCCCTTTCCTCTCTAAGTAGCTTTTGATCATATGTTTTATCACAACAAGAGAAAAAACCAAAGTAGACATATTTTGAGTCTGTGGATGGAGTCCAGCCTAGAGGAATTACTTTGAGATTGGTTTATATATATAGATAATGTTTAAAAACATGAGAATAAGTGAGATCATTAAGAGAATGAGTTGGAAAAAAGTAAGTCCAAATAGTAAGTTCTTGAGTATTCCAAACGTTAGGGAGTCAGAGCAATGAGGGTAAATCACTGACAAAGACTAAGAAGGACTGTGTAAGGGCTTGAGGTCCAGACTTGCGTGTCTGGAAGGTGCAGCCGTGAAGCCCCTGGGCTGAAGGCTGTGAACTACGTTGCTTCTCTTCTCTTTTCTTTTGATTCATCCGCCTGTTTGTTCTCAACAGGAAACATACTTTCTTGTGTCCCACTGAGGATGCTTAGCAGATTTTTCGAATTTTACTCTTATTTCTTCCCAGTTATGAGTGATAATGCCTCTTTTTCCTGGATCTTTATTTTTCACCCAAATCCACTTCATGCATCTACTGACTTTGAGCATTAGCTCTGACTCAGCCTTCAACCACAGCCTTCTTGGTTAATGACCCAGTCCCTTTCACAGACCCACAGCTGAATGTGAGTTAATAACATCTGGTCCAATTTTGAAAGTCTAGTAAGATTTCCCCTGGTGAACTGCAATTCTACCGAGGGGAAATTTTCTCTAGTTCTCATTGCCTCGCTCCACAGTCTGGGTGGTAAATTAAATTTAATCTCTCTGGACAACTCTGCTTTGTTTGTTAGTCACTGCTTGTGGTAGACACAGAGAAATATGGATGCCATGAGCCAAGGCCAGCCTAGGAAGAGCAGCTACAGTGAGAACAGTTAATACTTGCCATTGGTGAGGAGTAGGTACCTGCTGATCTTGCTGTGGCCAGTAGAGGACATAAAGACATTCCAGCCCCAGAGTATATTTTCTCCAGCTTCTTCCTGCTCCTGGCTAGGGAGGGGCAGATGCTGTATGTGAAGATAGAAACTGAAAAATTTAAGGGAAGTACCACCTGGAGTTAGGTCATCAAAACGTCATTTTCTTCCCTCCTCTGAGATTTAATTTATATTGATTTGTGTGTACACATGTGTGCACGTGACTTTGGATGCTTTGTGGGCCACTTGACGTGGGTGTGCTGGGGATCAAAGAAGGCTTCTTTGGAAGAGAAAGACATTCTCTTACCTGCTGACTCCTCACCCCTGCCCCAAGGGCCAACCAAAATGGTAGGGACTGCTCTGGACACATGTATTCTTTCTCTCATCCTCTCAACGTTATCCCCCTTATATCCCTTGGAGAAACTGCGGGTTTGAGAATGCATGTGTACAGAAGGTAAACAAATAAACATGCTGATGACTTTGCCTATACTTAAGAATGACAGATTTTCCTGGGAAATGTCCCTAAATACACAGGGCCCCAAGATGCATGTTCTACCCACTTCCGTTTTCTTATTAGACTCAGAGAATTTCAGTTAGATTTGGAACACTTAGTTTCCTTTTCAACACATTGGTGAATTTTCATCATGCAATAGGAATTATTTTCCTCTAGCATCCAATCACCAAAACATGATGTTTTCTCTGGCCTCTTCACCAGCCACAACCATCCTATCCTTCCATCCCATAGCTTGAGCTGACATTAGATCTGCCCAGTTTCTGTCCTTACTTCCATTCACTCTACCCAATGACTCTTTCCCAGAATGATCTTTGAAAACACAGAACATATAAACATATAAGACCCTCTGAGCACACACACACACACACACACACACACACACACACACACACACACACACACGAGATAAAAAGCCACTAAGACTCACACATTTATTGTGGTAATTTTTGGAAATGTTTATGATTAGTTGCCCAGCTAGAAGAATCTAGAAAGCTGGTGAGGTAAACCAGTATAAGTCTAAGCCTGAGAACCAGGGGAACCAATGGTGTAAGTGCCAGATCAAGGGCACAGGCCCAAGAACTGGAAATAATAAGTCAGAGAGCAGAGAGATTTGAGTATTTTTGCTCAGATGCAGAACGGTCTTCCTTTACCTTTTCTGTACCCTTCTGTTCTAACTGGATGGGCTCCATCCCTACTGGGGATGTGAGTGAACATCTCAAAGTCTTGTCCCCAAATACTGGTTTTTCACATCTTTTAACACAAACTGACAAATGTACTTAGCCAGTAAATGCACATGCCCTGCTTCATGTTTGAAATCTTCCATTTTTTCCATCCTTCCTAGACAAAATCCAAACTTTTTAACCTGGTATAAAAAACCCATTCTATTGAGGTCTGACCATAGGCTCAGAATTCATCAGCACCATCCTCCCTTTCCAGCTCTCTACTTTCATGTCCTCTGGCTTTCCCTCTGTTGTATGAAACCACCAGTCTCAAGATGTTTGGTTTATTGCTGTTATTGTGTCTGAGATAGAAGAGTCTGTGGTCATCATGATTATTGTCTTGGCTGAACCATCAGTTCTCCAGAGAAGACTTCTCATGTGAATTAGTGTTTTTGCCTGCATGTGTAACTGTGTAAGGGGTCAGATCTTGGAATCACAGACAGTTGTTAGCTGCCATGTGGATGCTGGGAATCGAACTCAGGTCCTGCAGAAGAACAGTCAGTGCTCTTAACCGCTGAGCTATTTCTCCAACCCCAGAGAAGATTTCTCATTCCACTGTGCTGATAAAGGTCTCAGTCACCAGAGCATATGACCTCCTGGCAACATCCGCAGAGAGTACTTGTTGCCAGGCATTTCTCACATATGTATATGGATTGTTTTGGTTCTCTTCTCTATCTTAGCACAGAGTTTGGAATTTTTTTCTTGGTTAGAACTTGGTGTTTTCTTCATCACTTATCAACATTTATACCCCATCAGAAATAAAATAACATTTAACCAAATAAATTTGATGGACAACCAGAGAGATGGAAGTAATGGAAGATAAATAGATAGATAAATGAAAGAATGGATAGAGTTATGATAAATGACTGGAGGTATATATAAATGGATAGTTAGATGGTTTATGGTGGATGAATAGATGGATGGATGGATGGATGGATGGATGGATGGATGGATGAATGGATGGCTAGTTGATAGGCACCTCAGCCTCTCAGGATTGCCACAATCAGGCCAGTGAAGCTCCTGAGACCAGAGCAATCTGCATGGCAGACTAGATGTTAGCCATCTGTGCCTAGAAGCTGATGGCCCTGCTCTGATCCTCTGTTTTTCTGGGGCTCTGTAGATCTGTACTTAAAAAAAAAAGGTGAGTTGCTGTGTGTAACATCTCACATACATACCCAATATCTAATGCTCTTTCTACCTACCTCATTTTCTTTCTGTATCTGGGTGAGCTCATATCTCCTAACTGAATCTCTCACATGTGAAGAGTATGAAGTTTATACCTCTGAATATCCAGAAGACACATCTCATCCAGTGTTTAATCATGTGTCCACACTTACTACATTACTGAGGCTTTTTACCCAGCTAGCCAGTCACCCACTGAACTCCAGGCCTTGTTAAGTAAAGCCAAATGCCACACATGTTAATTTATGTTGCAAGTTAGCACATGCAGAGAGGGGAGAGGATCAGCTGCCCCTGGTCTATCTGCACAATCCTGTCTGGGCATTGGCCATGCCATGTCAGTAGGCTTTCTGAGAATGAAAGTGGTATGTGACTTATTTCCCTGGTGTGTCTGGCATGTGTCCTCAGATGCCTGGAATTCAAAGAGCAGTGTTATTATGGTGCAACTGGTTCACTCCTCCAAGGAAACACTACTGGACACATAGATACACCCAAAGGCAGCTGTGTACACACGGCACAGGAGTTCATGGACAGAAGCACATATTAAGAATTACACCATCTCCAAAAAGCAACAGAGGTGCTTTCAGATGGGCTTAATGGGACATTATCCTGATTTTGAGCAACCAACAGAAATCCTGCTTTACTGAACAGGCATCCTGATTACTAAGGAGGCTGATCAAGAGAATTCAGAGTGGAAAGTCATCCTTGGCTTAGGAGTGAATTCAAATCCATTCTGTGCAATGTAGTGAGAGCTTGTTTTAACATTTAAATAAATAAATAAATAAATAAATAAATAAATAAATAAATAAATAAATAAATAAAAAGAAGACTGGGGATGTACGAGCAGAGTGCCCTAGGTTCAATACTGAACACCAAATATAAAAAAGGTCTTACTTCATGATTGCAATACTCAGGGCAATTTCTTCTTGGAAATCGTTTATGAATATAAGCTACAAACAAAAGGTAAATGAAGACCCTAGTTCCACAGCAAGGTTACTGAGAACCTGAATTCCTAAAGTCTGTAGCACTGAACGATGGGCAGTGAGTTCCATCCTCCCCTTTCCCAAAGTAAAATGACTGTGTGGAAGTCAGGCAGAAAGAGGAGCTACATGGATACTTACAGCATCCAGCAAAGAGTGCTCACAAGTGACCTTCATAGGACAAATGAGAAAAGATCATTCCAGGTCTTCAGGATGCTGGACAGATGGGAGCCAGTCTTGCAGAGGGAAACCAAGAAAGAAAACAAGTTCCTACACTCCTTTCTGCTCCTCCACGGGATTCCTGAGCTCTGCCTAATGCTGGGCTGTGGGCCTCTGCATCTGCTTCCATCAATTACTGGATGATGCCTCTCTGATGAAAATTGGGCCAAGCACCGATCTGGTCACAAGAGATGGCCAGTTCAGGCTACTTTTCTGCTATTGCTAGAAGTAAAAGCTGGGGTTCTCCCCATAGACGCCTGGGAGACTCCTCAGCACCAGGCTTTCACCTCACCCTGAAATGCTCGCCGCCCCCATAGCTTTCTTCAGCACTTTCTTCCTCTGTTCTCCTTCCAGCCTGATTACTCATGTTCCCATCCCTACCTTCCCTCAGTCCACTCAAAAAACCAATTTCTGATAGAAACGGATGCAAACCCACAGCCAAACATTTAGTGGAGTTCAAGTATCCTGTGGAGGAGGAGGAGGAGAAAGGAGTGTAGGAGCCAGAGGGGTCAAGGACATCACAGGAAGGCTCACACAACCAACTAACCTTGGATCATAGGGGCTCACAGAGACTGAACCAACAAGCAGGGAGCCTGCAGGGACTGACATAGGCCCTCTGCTCATTAACATGTAAGTTGTGTGGCTTGGTTAAAGATCATCCTCAGCCACACAGACCATCCTGAGTAAGAGATCCTGTCTAAGTAATTTTAAAAAGTGAATAAATTTTTAAAACAGAAATTGAGGAAATAGACTATGAAGGATTGGCCACACAAACATGAAGACTTGGATTTGATCTTATAACACACACACAAAATGAACAGGAATGGTAAATGCTTGCAATCCCAATTCCAGCAGAATAGACAATCCCTGGCAGCTCCCTGACAAGCCAGGATGGCCAAACTGTGAACTCCAGGCTAATAAGAGATCCTGTCTCAGAAATAGCATACGAATGACACCTAATACTGACCTCCACAGGCATGCCCATGAATGTGCACAGGCATCTGCACACACAACTCATCACAAAAGAAAGGTTGATTAAATAGAAGGTAGTCATAAACAAATTCTTTAAGGAATATTATTTACATTCATAAAATTTTCTATTTCTTGCTTTGTGTGTGTTCCATGTGATATGCTCATGTGGTTCTGTGTGGACTCATGGGCATGAGTGTGAATGTCAGAGGAGAATGTTGAATGCCTTATTTGGTTGCCCTTTGCATGTTTTTTAAAGACCTGGTTTCTTTTATTGATCTAGAAACTCTCCATTTTGCCTAGGCTGACTGGCCAGTGAGCTCTGGGGGGGTCTACCAATATCCATTCTCCAACTCTGGAATTACAGACATGTACAGCTATGCCAAGAGACTTGAACTCAACTCCTCACACTTACAAAGAAAGTTCTCACATCCACCAAACCATCTCCCCATGTACATCCTCAAAAATGCCTGAGAAGAGAAGTAAACGTCACACCACATTCAGAAAATGCTGCTTTCCTACACAAGGATTTTTCCCCCTGAGAACTTTCCATGAGTTGCATTTCCCAGAATTCAGATCATTCTTTAGGGAAGAACAAAATCCAAGTACCTTACAGAATGATTTCCGAATGCATCACCACCTGAGAATCCTGCTCCTGCATTGTCTAAACTCTTAGGATGACATCAGGTAGCTCTATGGAGCAGGCAGATACTTGGAGGATTCTCCCAGTGCTCACCTGTGTTTGTTGAGTTTTCCACTGGGAGACAGATGGTTAGGATAGCTAGTGAGCTTCTTGCACACTCCCTCTTCTGTTATTCCATCTCATTCTCACTGTATTTTTAGGGGATGTTTACCCATTTCCAAATGTCAGATTTACAGAGCACCTCAGCACCGTATTTGGTCATTGTGGCTCTGTTCATACACCAGTCTCAGAATTTTCTAGCAGGGATATTCTTTCCAATGAAATTAAGCTGAAATATGTTGGATTGCACAAGGGGATTCTCAAATGGATGGTGTAGGGCAAGTTTCCTGTTCAGGTAGAGATAACAAGGTGGCCTTCCCCACCTGTACTCCCAGAGCAGTCTTTATGTTTTGTTTTTTTCTTTGTCTTTTTTACTTTATTAACCACTAAAGCACTTGACAAAATACCCAATTACGAAGCAGTGCTGACAACAGGATCTGGTACAAAAATCACCTGTCATTCAAAGACTCCTTGTTTGCTGTGTGTTTATGAGTCCCAGGACCTGGTACCAGGTGTTGATGGCTGAAGTTTGAAGCTCTAATCATGCTATGTTTTATTTTCCTTCTTAAAAGCCTTGGTTACCACAAAACTGTCTTCTAAGGATAACACATCACAACGCCCTGGAATCTTGTAGGTACACGGGCTACTTCTGTGCTCTGAAAGCTAACCACCAGTGCTCACAGTACAGCATGTGTTCCAGGACATCTTGACCTTGGTCCTGAAGGTTTCTCTAGAAACATCAGCCCCAGCTTCCTCTGTTTCAGGTTGCACAGAATTTCTCAAGGGTCTCTGAAGATTCAGGGAAGTTAGTGGGTTTTTTTTTATTATTTTATATGCACTGTTCCTTCTAAAGATATTCTTGCTCTAGTGTTCTTAGAAAATCCCATGCCTCTCTCAGAACACATCACCATCTGTGAAGCACTCGGAATATGCTGTGACTTCAAATTTGGTCATCCTGCTTACAGACCTTAGCTCTGGGTGTCACTGTCTCATTTACCTCCTTCTGTTGCCTGACCCCTAAATAGGACATCCTGTCTGCAGATGGTAACCACAGAATAGTTCCAAAACAAGTCAAAGTCCATGACATTGGAGAGTAGTATCCATTGACAGAATCTTCAGCCTTCATTTGGGAAGGGTTGTCTTCATCAGAGGCACAAGATGCTTCTTATTGCCAGTGATAGAATACCATTTTGCCTCAAATCTATCAGTGATGACCCTCTTCCAGTAAAGCTTGAACACAGGCACCATGCGTATCTGTGCTGATGACCTGACCTGGGTTGAGTTCTGTCCCTAATGTTATCTCTCAAGGAACTATACATACAGTCAGCAGACAGATTCTTGAATGGACACAGAGAATGAGCAATGTGAGTGAATTTGTGCTGGGCAGAGAGGACAGTGTGCTGGTAGAATGAGCCAGAGAATGTGATCAAGAAAGGATTACCTCCTCCATCCATAAAAGGAGGGCCATACCAAGAATTAAAAGCTTCATTGAGTTTATCTGTGCAACCCACATCTTGATCTAGCATGGCCAACTAACTCTAACTCCGGTTCTTTGAAAGTGATCCCTACTGTGGATTTCTTCTTGGCTTTAAAGGTCAGTCTGTGAATTCTAAGAATAGTGTAAACTTGAACACAATGTGAAGACTAAAATGTCTTTCTGTGGCATGCAAAGTCCCACCTACCTCTATAATTGCTCACTCTGCATCAGCTCAAAGCACCTCTCTCCTGCTTCCCACTGCTGTCCAACATATTTTACAGCTTTGATTCTGATAAAAATCCTTAGGACTTTCTCAGGACAGAACTCAGCATCAACTTCTCTCATATATCATTTTTACTCCCTTGTGGGTGAATTAATTAATTTCCTTTAACATTTTATTCAGTGAGGTCAGAACTTCTCAAGGGGTCATTCTGGAAATTCAACCAGAAATCTGTTTCAGACCACCAGCCTAAGAGTAGTGACATGTGGTGGGGGGTCGTGTAGTGTCTGTACCATTGAACACACCTGTCCCCTCTGGGACCTTGGATAATTAAGGGAGAATACAAACATGCCCTTCATAGCTGTGACATTTCTAAATATATTGAGTATGAGCCAATCATTTGTTATAAATAATAAACTGTAACACTGGAGAGAGACATACTCTAGGCAAAAGTGATGTTTGAATAACTGACCTTTGAAACTGATAAAAACAAAAAGATGATAGGATTTGAGCACACATCCCAGCATGAGTCCTATCGGCTTCCTGAATACTGTCTTTATAAAGGGCCACAAAGAGTCTAATTTTCTTTGTAAACTAGGAAAATAAACTATTACTGTAAACTCATTTGCTTTCCTTAAGTTAGGAAAAATGAACAAAAATCTAGAGTCTTACAATCTGTCAGACAGTAAAATATTATGGGTGATTCAGAACTATTAGTTGAATAAATGTGTTTTATCTATTTTGAAGAAATTATTACTTCTAATTTATAGCTCATAGTTACCAGTAATATCAACTTATGACAAACTACCTTAATTCCCTTTGTATTTGACACAAAGAATTGAAGTTTGTTTTTTCCCTTTCTGCCTTTTTAACATGTCACCAGCACCCCCATACTCTGATCTTCTATATAGTGCTTACTAATCTTGGAAATTGTTATTAACTTACTAATGACATCTGAAACTCTGGAAAAAGCATCAACTCATCCCTACTTTGATTATCTAGTATACTCCCAGATCTATGTGGCTTTTATAAATCACATTTTACCTGAATCAATCTCTAAAATTATTTGAAGCATGTTGGAGAGAAATAGTCCACACACAACTGACAAACTGAGATCATCTGATAGGTGCTCTATTGGTTCTGCCTGAATTTGTCATGGTTTGACCATCTCCTCATAGATGGCTCTCTAGTAGACTCAGAAAGCCTGAATATGGAACACTGGTTTGCTCTCCCCTTATGCCTTTTTTTTTCTCATCAAGCATGTAGAGATAAGAGTGGCCCCATAACTATAGCTTTAAGACAGATTGTATCCCCTACCAATAGGTAAAAGGTATGATGTATTCCCCCAAACAGGACAGGGTATAGAAAATTCCCTAACTGCTTCCAATTGGTCATAATTGGATTTGCCTTTTGAACTTCTCTAACTTAGCTAGTGATGCTGTGTGAACAAGTGTGGTGATTTATTACATATTTAATAAAATTATATATTTAATAAAAATCATTTTAGAATACTAGAGAAAGGAAACAAACAATAGCCAAGTCTCACCCAACCAACTTCTCAGGCCAAACAAGCTAAGTGCTGTATTCAGGAGTCCTCAAACTGGATGGTTACGTCAGGCTGAATTTTATGCCTTCTCCTGTCTTGTATATATATATCTTCCCCCCCCCAACTATTTTACTTCCAGGTTCAAATCTGTATCATAACCTTAGAGTTAGGATTAAAGATGTGAACTACCACTGCCTATCTAGTAGATCTTGAACTCAGAGATCCAGAGTGATGGGATTAAAGGCATGAGTCACCATTTCCTGACCTTCATAGCTTGACTGTGGATGATTCTGTTCTCTGATATTCCAGACTGATTTTATTAAATATACAATATATCACCTCAAACAAGAAAAACAATAATTAGTCATCAAATGTAATTGATATTTGACATAGGTGTAGTATGTTTCAGAAGTAGTAAGGCACAATGTCATGTGGTTATTCCACCCAAACACTACAGAACCTAAACAAGATCAACATTATCCATTTGCTGAGCACAAAACTGAAAAGAAAAAGATGAATTTCCCAAATTATTACCCCAAAATGCTTTAGGTTCAACCTGTTCTCATCAGTCACATACAGAGTCCCTGGTGATCCTAATTGCCCCTGGTAGACATTGACACTGACTTGACTACATACAAAACTAAACTCTTTTTCATTTTTATTTTAGATCTTTCATCTGTAAATGACAAAGTAATGAGTTAGGATTTCACTTATTTCCCAGGTTCTTGTCTCAGGAGCTCCTACAGAGTCGAGGGATATTAAAGTATTAACAAAGATTATTGGCCTAGTTTTTTTTTTTTTTCTATTGTGTCTTTGCAGCCAATGCTTATACAAAGGAGCTCTTTTCTTTTTCTTTATTTCCCTCACCATAGGTGGAAGATTTGTTCTCCTGGCTATCTCAGGCCACAAGCCCCTCCGCTAACTTCCAGGGACAATCTCTGCTCACATAATTCTTCAGAAGATTTGCATCCTCCACCTGCACATGACCTCCTGTCAGTCAGTGTGTGTTGCATACTTTGTGCTAGGGAGAAAATGCAGAGTGGTGGGAACAGCTTTGACATAGACATCACAGAGACAGATGTCCTATGATCCTGTGTGATTGTGAACAGTCCTCTACAGGTACCTCACCTAGAGGAAGCAGTAATAATAGCATGTCTCTTAAGACCCTGCTGCTCTGAGATCCTGAGGTATTTGCCTGGCCATCCAGCCTCCACCTGTACTCACTGGAAAGGTTCACTCACTCAGCCACTTGATGGTCATCACCAAGGCTTGACCTCACCCTGAACCTAGGCTACAACTACTACCCTCTCTCTATAGCATCAGAATGAACCCTCTTCTGCCCAGGCTTGTGTGCAGAGTGGAGACTCCTTCAATGTATTTCTTCACCTGAATGCATCACTATTTGCACTTTTCTGGGATGATCACAGATTTGATTGACACAAGTAGAAGGACCTTAACAATTGTCACCATGAAGTTCCTGACTCCCAGTCCCCGCCCCCTGCTCCTCTCCTCCCCTCTGGTTGTACCATCTCTCCTTCTTCCCATGTCTCTTCAGTAAGGGGGCTTCTCTTTTCTAAGAATCAAGCTCATGGCTCAGGATCCCATACTCTTCTAGATGTCTTATATCCAAGTATACTTAGATAACTCAAGTACAGATATTTCTTATGCCCACTTAGACAATTTCAGCTACCTCTGTCATTCATTTCATGGTTCCAACTATGAAGACTACTTCTTTCTAGCTTGGCATTATCCTTTCAGCCCCTTGCTGTGCATTTAAGGAATATTCTAGAAGAGCAGAGAAGTAAGATTAGAGATTGTTCTTGTCCAACCTGCAAGTAGAACCTGTTGTTATAGAGGGAAATAAACCCGAGAGTTCCTTTATCTACACAATCTAACAACTGATGTGTACATGAATGAATTCAAGAGCACACACAAAAGAAAGAAACACTGGAGGTGTCCTGGACTTTGCTTAATTTCTGTACCCCATTGCTAACTTCCCCATGGCTACCAGGGACAGAGTCCCACAAACTCAGTAGAGACAGAGAAGAATAAAGATTCCCTTGTTTAAGGGGAACACTCCTCCATTGTTGGTGGGAGTGTAAGCTGGTTCAGCCACTTTGGAATGCAGTATGGCGGTTTCTCAGAAAACTGAGAATCAATCTCCCCAAGGACCCAGCAATACCACTTCTGGGTGTATACCCTAAAGAAACACAGTCACACTCCAAAGGCATTAGCTCAACTATGTTCATAGCAGCATTATTTGTAATAGCAAGAACCTGGGAACAACCTAGATGTCCCTCAACTGAAGAATAGACTAACAAACTGTGGTACATCTACACAATGGAATACTACTCAGCAGTAAGAAAAAATGATATCCTAAAATTCACAGGCAAATGGATGGATTTGGAGAATATCCTACTGAGTGAGGTACCACAAACTCAGAAAGATAAGCAGGGGATGTACTCACTCATTAGTGGACTCTAAATAAACAAACAAACAAGAAAAAAGCAAAGCATGCCCAAGCTGCAAACCACAACCACTGAACAGCTTGGGATCAGAAACACCCTGGACTGACACCTTGGATCCCACTACCCCTAGAGGAACACCTGACTCACTCTTGAGGTGGGGGGAAAAACTGGATCTGCTAGGAGTGAAGACTGAACTAAGCAATGTTGGGGCAGTGGGACCATGGGACTGTCTGCTGCCTGCCCAGGGATGGGATGGGGATTTGTAGAGAAGAAAGAATGACCTGATGTGATGGGAGGGGGTAGAGACCTTGAATAAGGATATACAAGGTTAGAAAGTATGACTTCTTTGCTCATAATAATAATAAAATAATAATAATTTTGATAACCCAATAAAGAAAAAGATTCCCTTGTTTAAAAAACAAAACAACAAATGTCTTTCTGAACTAATCAAGGTCAAAAATCCAGGGTAGAGGGACCCAGCACAAGTCCATCCAGCTTAGAGCCTTGCTATTTCTTGCAGATCAGCAGGGAAAGAATGTGGCAGGCTCCTGCCTCTTAAATGCCTCACTCTGAAAGAAAGACACCTGCTTACAGTAGGATCCAACAACAGACCTCATAGTTCTGTGACACACAGGTGCCACACACAGGCTCTGGGAAATGGTGACCCTACCCAGCAACCACATAAGCCACGCCAGTGAGAACTCATTGAGTGTCTGCCAGCAGTCCTCTAAAGTGCTCATCCTTTTCGAAGGGTGACAAATAAGACCACACCTATCTTTGTCTGGATTCTGGACAACCTCAGTATTGCCAGTAGATCCTGGGAGACACTGAGGTCCAGCCTCATGTGTTGTACATAAGTGTGTACAGATATAACTAAATAAATGTCATTGTCTGTCCCTATGCCCCATGTGTAATGTTGAAGTGTAATTAGAATAAGACCCAGGAATCTGCCTTTGAAGTGGAAATGATTTTGAGAGACTGACTATCCTGTTGTCAACTGTAAGGATATCAGGTTTCAAGAATGAAGCCTGGTTTTTATTACAGCAATTTTCTTTACTAAATCCTGCCTTGCCATTTATCCAGAATCTTTTTATGTATTCTGTTTTGTTCTCATTCATTGGGTGTATTGGAGAGAGTCTATACATTCACACATCTGGACACCCATGGTCCCCTAGGCTCCTTCCTGGCCTCCCAGTTAAGTACTAAGATCACACCCAAGCTAGGCAGCTGCACATCTTTGGTGTGAAATATGAAGACGGAAAGGAGGAGATGAAAGAATAAAAGAAGGAGAAAATGTGTAATTATGAAACCTTGGAATCCATGGCGACCAGGGAAGCGCACTGCTGAGAGGAGGCTGTGAGCTGGCAGCACTATCGAAACCACACATTATCTGTTAGGATTTTAAACACTGAAGCCCTGACAAAATGTCATTTTTATTCTTCTTTACAAATGGGGAAAGATTTTTTTTAGGGTTTCTTTAAGTGGCAGAAATAGCAGGAGGGACTTGGATGGGGGAGGAAATCAGCAGCAAATGGACTGCAGGTTAATGAAGAGAAAGCTGGCTCCCCACCAGCTGGTTGCCAAGGCAACCATGAGCTGGACAGCCATCTCCTCTTTCTTCCTCATCACAGCCTAGAAAAGGGCAAGGATGATGGAAACACCCCTCACTCCATATTGTCAGCATTATTCACAAGTGCAAGCAAGGGTACTTGGGTGATGCTATATCTGCCTCCCTTTGCCACCACACTGTACCTCCTAGGATATTTGGGACACATTAGACTGAAGGGGACAATTCCAGCTAAAGTTGTAATATCTAGTAGCACTTTTAGGAAAATGGCTCAGAAGGGTTAAACATGGCCATCACTATGTCATTG
The DNA here is from genome assembly GCA_004025045.1 of Sigmodon hispidus. Taxonomy (NCBI): domain Eukaryota; kingdom Metazoa; phylum Chordata; class Mammalia; order Rodentia; family Cricetidae; genus Sigmodon; species Sigmodon hispidus. The sequence goes on from PVIH01003827.1 coordinate 44,715, forward strand.
TTTATAACCTTTCCTGGGTCATCAAGGCCAAAGCAGGGCCTTAGTCCTGAAATAAGTCACTTTGTGAATCTATGGCTAAGAAGATACATGACTGCAGCCAGGAGAACCATGATTTCCTGTGCCTTGAGCCTGGGATAGATATGGAAACTAAGCTAAGAATCTGGAGCAAGGTCAACATTACGGGTTTTAGAACAAGTTGTGAGAAACCTAGTTGGGGACTGACAGCCAAGGTGGAGATCTTGTGGAAAGCAGAGGGCCGAGAGGCAGGATAAGAAATTAAAACCATAAAAATCCTATAGGTAAAATGCACTGAGACTGTGAAGCAGAGCTGTAAGTGTAATCAGTGAGCAGAGGCCCAGAAGAGAATGTCTCAGAAAAACAAAGAGGAGAAAGGACTAAGGAGCACACTCAGAACTGACCTCGGACATGTGTGTGTGTAGTCACAAATATGCACACACTACACAGAGTGATCAAGAGCTTAGCCTTCAAATAATTTTTAACTTCTGTTTGTTCATTTTGGTTGTTTAAAGAGTACTTGTAGATGAAAGAAAGTTCTCGATGGTTCCCTGCTCGTCTCTATAAGGCTTACTGCAACCACTTGGGATGCTGTGATTACAGACGAAGATACTGCTGGGCTCCATCTTTCAATTTAAGCTGATTAGCGAGATGGGACCTCAGAAGGCTGTCTTGAATGTGAATCAAATATCCAGCAAGTGAAACCCTGACATCATCTTAAGGGTACAGTCCACCTAGGAGGTAACCCCAAATTCTGTGGAAAACACCACAATCTTCCAAGACTCCACCGATCATGTAGGAAATGAGGTTCTCAGTTTCAATTGAGATCCAGAAAGCTTCAAATCAGCATCGCTGCTCCAGCCTAGAACTGTTGCCATTTCTTCCCTAACCTGACAAAGATGTTGGAGTCTTTCTTTACCTCCTTACCTCCTTTGGTCATCAGACCAAAGCATGATATACTTCCATCAGCTGTGTTTGGGGCTATGTTCACTCCCCTAAGCAGTGCACTGTTGAAAGTGGCCTTGCATCCCCATCACCTTCGTTTCAAAATAAATTACCTGTTTCAAAAATAAAATTATATAAATATCATCTTGCTTGGGTTTATGTTTAATTATGCTTTCTATATATGACTATCTAATATATTAAAATTTAAATAAATATCTAATTAAAAGAAAGGGAGGGAGGGAGGGAGAAAGGAAGAAAAGGAAGAAGAGTGGGGAGAAGGGGGGGGAAGGAGGAGATTCTCTAGGGAGCATGTTGTTAAAGCCCTTCATTCCTGGATGACCAGTTTGAGTGCGGGCTGTCTGTCCTCTTCAGCTTTTCCTGCCAACATGTATTTCATGAGAACTCAAGATTGATATGCTGGTTGGCAGACAGGTCATTGAGGATGGAGAGAGAGAGCTTTCTGGAAAAGATACAGCATCTGTTGGGGTGACCAGCCTGGCTTGGGAGTTAGGGAGACCCTAACAAGTGCCATGGCTCCTGTCCACCTCATCCACAGGCCCTATCAGAGTAGAGATCATGGCACCCAACATTTTTTTTAACCACAAAAGTGCAGCCCCTCTGCATAGAAAGATCACAGGCTGTGTTTCCCAAGGCAGTGTTCACTTTATGACATTTTTTTAATGAATATAACATTTAATGCATTTAATTTTTCACTTCATTTGTGTCTTTATTTCTTAGTACCTATTATAGTTCCCCTGACAAAACATTCAATGTAATAAGCTTGGAAAATAAAGAAAATCATGAGGAAGAAATTTCCAACCCCCTGAAAGTTGTACATTCTGAAAACAATAGCCGATGACATTTGTGGTTGCCTTTAAGAGTTATTGACACCTACCAGGAACCATCATCTGATGAGTTTACATCCTACTCTTGTATTTTTATTTTAATATAAATTCCTCCATGTTATTATTATTACAAACTCATTGATGGTATTACTTTAATGACCAGGCAAATGTGTTCCATCGTTTACTAAGATACCTGATTGGTATGCATTTACACTGTCTCAGAATTCTCCTGTTATAGAAAAGATCACAATACATGTTTATATATAAAGTGTCTTCAGTAGTATAACATTTAATGCATTTATATGTCCTCTTCAGCTTTTATTAAGTATATTAATCTATACTTCAGTAGTATAGATTCTTAGGATTGATTCCCAGCAGGAAAGTATCCTGATAACACTCAATAGATCCTGACACTAACTGCCAAAATGCTATCTAGTGTGACTGTATCATGAACACTGTGTAAAGAGTTTCTACATCCAAAATATATAACTCTAAATATGTATTTTGTGTCAAATATAAGTTCTAATTATTATTATATTTTGAAAATTATTTTTGCTTGAAACATTTCCTGGATTAGTCATATTGTATGACTTTTCTAAATAAAAAATGCATGTATTGATGAATGTAGAAATGCTTTCATTAGAAAAAATGTTAGTGGGTCATATTGTCATGACTAATGACATAACTCTGCACCTAATATAATTTGGTATCAGAATCCTATTAGATAAAATGCCCCACTTTGAGGAAAGTAGCCATGCAAGCTCATAAGTTCACCTACTTATCTGCTCAATCATTCAACTGATGTAGCTGGCTGCTACAAGAAATAATTCATGGGCCAGCCTTTTCTGCCACCTACATGGACACAAGACCATAAACTCCACCGCAGCTGTACCAGATGTTCATTGAGTTAGTGTAGCATCAATCCATAGAACACTAGTGGCAGCTTTTACAGGGAGGCTCCTGACAGAGGAGAAAGGTTAGAGCTGGGAAGCCCTGGAGGTAGGATCTGAAAAAGCTTCTGGGGAAATGGACGCTAATGGCCTTCCAAGCCCACACTTTCTCTTCCTGGAGCTAAAATAATCATTTTATAAATCTGAGGATGACACATTTCTCAACTGCTCATGGGGTATCAGTTTGTTCTGTCTTCTGACATTCTTCAAGTGGACAGTCTCTGAAAAATAATCTATAACCCCATTGGGGACTATTAGTCTATTTGAACATATATCTAAGTGGAGGTTTGGTTAAGAAGGTATCAGCATTGTACTGGCTGGTTTTGCATGTCAACTTGGTACAAGCTAAAGGCATCAGAGAGGAAGGAGCTTGGGTTGAGAAAATGCCGCCATGAGATCCAGCTGCTAGGCATTTTTTAAATTAACAATTGGTGGGGGAAGGCCCAGCCTACTGTAGGTGAGGCCATTCCTGGGCTGGTGGTCCTGGGTTCCATAAGAAAGCAGGCTGAGCAAACCAGTACGCAGCACCCCTCCATGGCCTCTGCATCAGCTCCTGCCTCCAGGTTCCTGTCCTGCTTGAGTTCCTGTCCTGACTTCCTTTAGTGATAGACTGTGATGTGGAAGTATAAGCCAAATAAACTCTTTTTTTTTTCTCAAATTGCACTTTGGTCACAGTAACCCTAACTCAGACAAGCACTTCTCCAAATTTTACCATTTTTATTGTCCTTCCTAAGACATTATTATATACCCAGTGTGGTCAATGTAGAGTCAGCATGGCATTTCCTTCCACCACTGACTCTCAGGTTGACTATAAGGGCCAGACCTCTTCTGGGTGGAGAAAGGACTCTATTGGAGCCCTATAGGAGTGACTGTTGTGGGATTTTGTTGTGTGTTGAGTCATAGCTCCCCAAAGTGCTCAGTGTCCTTACCCATGGTGATATGTTATATATTTAATAAAAACCAGTCTGAAATATCAGAGAGAGATCCACCCACAGTCTAGCCAGGCAGAGGTGGCACATGCCATTAGTCCCAACACTTGGGAGGCAGAGGCAGAAGGACCTCTGTGAGTTCGAGGCCAGCGTGGTCTACAAAGCAAGTTCCAGGACAGCCAGAACTGTTATACAGAAAATCCTGTCTCAAAAAACAAAAAAACAAAAACGAAAACAAAAAAACCCACAACCAAACAAAAAAAGGTAGGAGATATGGCTGTGTCCTCTGATATTCAAGACTGGTTTTATTAAATATATAACATTTCACCACACTTACCTGCTCACATGTGGATGCGATGCTATTTGGAGGCTAAGTCTTAAAAGACAGAGGT
>PVIH01003827.1:48890-106808 GCA_004025045.1 Sigmodon hispidus
AAAAAAAAAAAAAAAAAAAAAAAAAAAAAAAAAAAAAAAAAAAACTTCCTTTGGAGCCTCTGGGGGGCTCCAAATGTTGATTTTCAGACTCCAACCTCCGGTACTGGGAGACTGTTTCATTTCGGGTATTTTATGCCAGCTAGTTTCTGGTACTTGTATAGTGGCCCTGAGGGATTAGGAGTCTTGCCAATTCTGATTCCTCCCAGAGGAAGGAGGGTTTCTTTGTAGTTAAGCACCGTTCTTGTTTGAGTTCTGACCCAAGGAATATGGTCCAAAGGGTACATGCCACAGACACACAGGCCCAGGGTGAGGACAGTAGGCCTGTGAGTTGGCCTTTCCAGGTCTCTCAGATGCCAACCTGGAAGCAAACCAGAAAAATCCTGTGGTCTATGGTTCCACACGCCAGCCTGCAGCCAGCATTTCCCTCAGTGGAGGCTTGTGATAGCCAGGATTTTTTCCTCACTCTCACCTTGCCTCCCAGCGAGCTAGCTACTGGAAACATGATTCGGTGAAATGTAGGGCTGTTACAATAAAACACACCCAAAACTACTCTAGCCACTGTGCAAAATAATGCTGCATCAGAAACAGGGTCTGCAATGGTAAATCCTCAGACGCGCTCTCTGGAAGCCTTGGAAGGCAAAGAGTTTTGGGTATAGCCTGCACTCCAAACAGAGGAGTGGGACTGTCACGGCTTAATTCACCAGTAACATACAGTAAGGAAATAGAAGTAAGAAGAACAACAATAAAATAGGACAGTTGTAATACTATAACTGATAGGTATTGAAAACTTAAATATTAGATCCTTCTATTCTCGTGATAAAAATACCATGACTAAGGCAATGAGTAGTAGTAAAGGCTTATTTGTGCTTTTAATTCCAGAAGCATAATATATATATATATATATATCTCCTTGTTCATCCCCAATGACATACTTTCTTCTGCAAGGCCACATCTCCTCATACCTACTCAGACAGCTGTCTATTAGATATCTAGTTGAGACTATGGAGAAACTAATCTGTACTGCTGGTGGTGGTGGTGTGTATGTGTGTGTGTATATGTATGTATATTCCATACATATTCCCTATATATATTAATTGGTAACATTATCCCACCACCCAGCAAGTATAATTTTTTGTGTTCTTTCTTTGTCTTCCCCTTGAACCGGGACAGTATATATTGAAGGAATCTTTGTCATGGGACCTGAGGTCCTGGATCTCTAAGTTATCATGTAGAGGAGGCTGACTGGAATATCCTGAGCAAAGCACCAGATGTTTGTGGAAAAGTATTGCATCCATGAAGTTTACTAAAAACCATAGTGTTAGCAACTATTAGTTATTGCTGTGATCAAATACCTGACAGGAAGCAATCTGAAAGGAAAAATAGACTCTAAAGAAGAAACAGTCCAGCATAGGAGTCATGGCAACAGGAGCAAGAGACAGCTGGTCACATGGCATTTACAATCAAGAAGCAAAGATGAATGCTGGGGCTCAACTCACTTTCTTATTTTTATTCAGTACAGGATCCCAGTCATGGGGCGGGCGGAGCCACAGCAATGAAGCCACGTAGTGGGGGGTTAAATAGGAATGGTTTCAAGTCTCAGCATCCAGGCAACTCACAACTGTCTGTAATTCTAGTTCCAAAGGATCCAACACGCTCACAATGCAGGCAATACATTAGTGTGGTGAGATATATTTATTAAAAATAGTCTGGAATATCAGGGAGATAGACAACTGTCCACAGCCACTTCTCAACCACCAGCTCCAGGAAATCTCTGACTCCTATTTCTCTTTCGTCACACCACAAAGCAAGTGTCCAGGAAAGCTGAACTTCCCCCTTCTCTCCCTCCACCCAGCTCTCTTACTTCCTCTTTCCAGATCCCTAAAACTAGAATTAAAGGGTTAGGTCACCACTCCCTGACCTTCATGACTTGGCTCTGTGGGTCACTCTCCACTGATATTACATACTATTTTTTATTAAATATATATCAACACATACCAATCAATGCACATAAAATAAAATAATTTAAATCAATAAAGAGTATAATTAAAAATAAATTCTGCCTAGGAGAGCTGTGAAGATAACAAACAAAATGCCCATGATGGTCCTTGAAGATTTTCTACTGCCAAGCAAAACAAAATTCAACTTTTTAAAAGGAACAAAACAAAACCCCACATGCATAGTACTCATGGGAAGTGTCAGAATATATACAAAAATTACCAAGCAGAAATAGAAATTAAAATTTTCAAATGTGTTTAAAAAATTAGAGACTGGTTATATTGCTCAGTAGGAGAATGCTTAGGTTTGATTTGGAATGCCTTAGGTTTGATTCTTGGCACAGAAAATAATGAATAAATAAATATTAGCAGATAGAAACAGATTGAGGAATTAAGGATTAATTAGGTTATCAAACATCAGGCAAAGCTTTTGAAATTATAAATATGCACAATGGTTTAGAAGAATATAGAAACATGAAAAATAATTTGAGGATACTAAGAAGAAAATCGCAAAGTTCTTTTAAATAAAAATCCTTTCCTTCATGGAATAAATATCAAAATGAGTATAGTGAAATAAATAATCTGTGGGATTGAATTTACTGGAAGGAAAAGATGAAATAGTCAGAAGAAAAGCTCTCACATTTATATCAAGTGTTTCACTGGGCAATTCAAGCATCCATCTTAAGATGCCTAGGGTTCAATTTCTTATAGTTACAGGGATAAAACATTTTCCTCAGGGGGCTGGAAAGATGGTTCAGAGGTTAAGAGCACTGGCTACTCTTTCGAGGTCCTGAGTTCAATTCCCAGCAACCCCATGGTAGCTCACAACCATCTGTAATGAGATCTGGTATCCTTTTCTGACCTGCAGGCATATTCTGTCTACATAATAAATAAATAATTTCCTTTAAAAAAGACTGAATATGAAGCTGTGGATGTGGTGGTCCACACTAAATTAAATTTTATTTTCTTGAGACATTGATGGTTACAACTTTCCACGGTTGTAAATAAGCTGATAGAGTATGGAAACATGTGCAACCAAAGATAACCTGAAGATAATAACGCTCTGTAGACAACTGGGCTAAACACCAATCTGGTCTCAGAAGCTGGCCAGTTTAGGCTTTAAATACGCTGTTACTGGGAGTCAGAAGGAGTCGCCCTCGGAGATTTCTGCAAGATCCCCTTGCACTAGGTTTTTACCTGACCCCAAAATGCCCCTGTTCTATAGTCTCTTTCAGAGGTCCCTCTGTCCTTCCCCAAACCTGATGGTGCCTATTCCCACCCCTACCTGCCCTCAGTCCACGCAAGAAACTGATTCGTCCAGCAACTGATGAAAACAGATTCGAACCACAGCCAAACACTAGGCAGAGTTTGAGGAATCCTGTAGAAGAGGGTGAGAAAGAATTGTAGGAGCCAGAAGCGTCAAGGACATCACCAAAAAACAAAAAAACAAAAAAAAACCCCACAGAATCAATTAACCTGGGCTCAAAGGAGCTCACAGAGATTGAACCACCAGCCAGGGAGCCTACATGGGACTGCCGTAGGCTCTCTGCATAAATGTGAAAGGTGTGTGGCTCTGACTCTTCTACTGGCTCTGGGACGCTATTCCTCATAGTGGGTGGCCTTGCCCAGCCTTAATGGAAGGGGAGGTTCTTAGTCCTTCTGCAATGTGATATGCCATGTTTTATCAATATCCATGGGGGGTCTGCACTTTTCTGAATAGAAGTGGAGGAGGAATAGGGGGAACAGGTGCCACGGGGGAGGGGAAGGAATTGGAAAGAGAGGAAGGAAAGGAAAATTGTAGCTGAGATGTAAAATAAATAAATAAAGAGAAGTAAAAATTGAATTTTTAAAAAAGATAATAACCCAATAAATCAAGCCATAGTCAAGTTGGTCAAAGGGGATGATGGAAAGAGCTGAAAAGCAGTTCAAACAAAGAGAGTCAACAGGAAAGAAATAAGAGAATTTATCACAGGCTTCTATCCTGATTAGCTCTGATATGGCCTGGAGTTATCTGAGAGGAAACCCTTCATTGAGGGAATGCCTAGACCAGATTGTCATGTCTATGTGGGATTGCCTTGATTGGTAATTGATACAGAAAGAAACAGTCCATTAGAGAGGGCACCACCTCCAGACACATTGACTCAGGCTCAACAAAAATCTAGCTTAGAATAAACATGCAAATAAGTCACCAAGCAGCATTTCTTCAGAACCCCACCTTCAGGTTCCTCTGTTGTGACTTCTACCTCAGTTTCCCTCAGTGACAGATTGTAATCTGAAAGTGTAATCCAAATATGATCTTTTCTCCCAAAGTTGCTTTTGGTCCTGGTGTGTTAGCACAACAACGGAAAGATTAAAGCCACTTTTATGAGGAATAATACAAGACAGACAATAATAGGCTAAAATCTTTTAAGAATAGAAAAGGAAAACACTATGAATTTCCAGTTCTCATGAAATTGAAGGCAAAATAAAACTCTCACGATTAAAGACAATATGGGGGAAACCATCACCATGAGATCTGCACTGTATAAAAATTCTAATTTTCTAAAGCTAAGCAGCAGATGATGATACCAGAGAGAAAAGTTGATTCATACAGGGAAATAAAATGCATTAAAGATAGTAGATAAGCAGGTAATAATAATCTCATTTTTAATACATTTGAAAAATTCACTTAGAATTGAAAGTCATCAGAGAAATTATACTGACATGTATATTTGTAGGAAAGAAATGAACTACGTGAGAACAGCAGCTGGGAAGGAAGGATGAAGAGGAATGTGGAATGGTTCTCACACAGTAAGAAAAGTGACATATTAAATTGAAGAACATCATGAGTCTACTAAAGCAGGGTAGATCATGTGTCCTCATCATGTAAGCATGAGGGTCTGAGGTTGAGCCCCAGAATGAACATGAGGCTAGAAGTGGTGGCATCTATCTATAATCATTTTCTGTAGAAAGATGCTCAGAAAATCTCAAAGGCCAGCTAGCCTGGGGTGGACAGAAAAACCTGTCTCAAAGTGGAAAGAAAAGATTGACACCTGGTATTGGCATGCATGTGTCCACAGTCACAAATACACAAATATACACATATAACAATTGCATACTATACACATGTATGTATATAAATAAGCATGACTTTTTTCAAGAAGAAAACAGTGATATGGGATGCCTTTGTGTTTGCTTTGAGTACCATTAAACAATAAAGAAATTGTTTTGGCCAATGGCAGAGCAGCTTAGAAGTAGGAAAATACAAGCATAGATACAGGGGGAGGACAGAGTCAGGAGAAACACAATCCTGGCCAGCCAGGAAGCAATATATAAAGGAACTCAGGTAAGCCATGGGCTATGTGGAAAGACACAGATTAATAGAAACGGGTTAAGATGTGAGAGCTAACTAGTAATAAGCCTGAGCCATAGGCCAAACAGTTTGTAATTACTATTAGCCTCTGTGTGTTTCTGCAGGAGTGCAGGTCTGAGGGTCCCAAATTGGATCAGACGGGTCAGAAACTTCTTACTACAAAATAGATAGAGTCAAGGTCAGGAAAGTTGCTTCACAGCTCCAAGTGCAGACTAGGGATGATACTCCCGAGGTCCATTCCTCTTTCCCCTCCCCCTCTCCATTGCGGGGGGGCCCCAGTGGAATGACAGGGACACAAGGTGAAGAGCAGCTATGCAAACGTCTGCTTGCAGTGGACAGAAAGGCACAGAGTGGAGGCTGTTGTCACTTGCATTGAGCAAACACTGAGCTCATGGCTTTTTTACAGATGAAAATGGTGGCCTTAAAGCCTTTTGAGAGTCCCAGCGACTGCATAGGAGGCAATAGCTGTCCCACTGTATCAAAAGGAAGAAAACTGCATGGCTAGTGGGTAGCTGAAATAAGACTCTGTCCCACCTGCTCATCATGAACCAGGTCATCAACTTCTGATTAGCATATGAAACGCATTCAGTGAACAAGGCCCCATATTAGAAATTTTGATGGGAGGCCAGGTGTCTCCCAAGCAGCATGTGCTAATATTGAATGTATCAGTGTATTGCTTTCTTAGCCTTCTTCACAACTTAGCAAAGAGAACCCTTGAGAAGGGCTCAATGCAGCAAGAAAGGAAGATAGGCTAAAAGACTATTCCAGAAATAAAAAAAAAAATCTGAACAGACACACACAAATGTGTGAAAGTATTCTTGACAGCATTACTCATAGTCAAACCATGGGACAACTCCAATGCCATCAGACAATGGGAAAATAGGATGAGGTGTAGCCACAGGATGGAATATCATCTCCCTAAAAGTGTGTGGGGGCGTGTAGAACATTAATACATGTGACTACAAGAACTAATCTTGAAAACACTAATTTGTATGACCAGCACCAAAAGGGCACATGTTGAATATCATTAGTGTAAAAAGTATCCAACATGTGCAAGTCCATAGGGGTAGAAAGTAAATACCTATTTTCCCAGGACTGGGGCTTTGGGGAGAAAAACCTAATGGGGACAAGGCTTATTTCTGGCAATTCTCAGTCTGTACTTCAGATATCAAGTCATTTATTGAAAGTAGTGAAGTTCAGGTTAGGCAACCTATAACTCAATAGAGCTACAGTTTCAGCTTTGAAATGAAAGCGTACGTTCTGAGAGAGGATGGCAAAAGGCCAGGTGGATCTGTCAGGGTGAACGAGTCCTTGCTCCTGAGTCTGCTGCAGTCACCCTCATGCCATACTGACTTGGGTAGCTTTGCTCTGACCATGATGTCAAGCTCCTTCCAATGGTCCTGTCTTTGCCCATTTTCTGATCCTTGTTCTAACCATGAGAGACCTGGTTTACAGTCAATTAATTTCCTGTCTAGTTAAATCATGCATCCTTGGATTCCTTTGGATGCCATCAGACACGGTGCCAGATGCAGATATCAAGGGAGTTTTCAGGTAGCAGGCGCAGGGAAAGAGCAGAAAACCAGGAGTTGCTATTGTAGACAGCTGCTCTTAGGTGGCAAATCACCTAATGTTGGGAAATGACTCTGGCAGTGATGTGCAGGACAAGTCTGATAGTTATTTTGAATATCAATTTGATTGAAGTAGAGAGCATGTCATACCTTAGTGAGAGATACTTTTGAGTCTGGGTTTTTTTCTCTCATTTTTTTGATTTATTTAAGATTTTTTTCCTTGTATACCCCTGCTCGCCCTCCCTTCCCTCCTCCCAACCCCTTCCAGTTCTCCCTTGGCCTCCCCCAACTCCATCCTCCCTTCCATTCCCCAAAGGGGGTGAGGAATCTCAAGGTGGGTCCGTTCAGTCTGGCATATACAGTTGAGGTAGGTCCAAGTCCCTCATCCCAGTATTAAGGCTGGGTTAGGTGTTCCTCTGTAGGAAACAGGCTCTGAGATGTCAGTTCATGCACCAGGAATATACTCTGATCCTATACAAGAGGCTCCACAAACTGCTCACACCATATGACAGTCATCTGCCTTTGGAGGGTTTAGTTCCTTTCCCTGAAGATTTATCAGTGGCTGTTTCTGATTCAGTGAGCTCCCAATGGCTCCAGCCAGCCATCTTTGTGGGTCGCCTTCTCATGATCTTGATCCCTTTGCTCATATATACTCTCCTCTCTCTCTCTCTCTTCAGCTGGACCAGGAGTTCAACCTGGTGCTTAGCTATGGATCTCTGCTTTTGCCTCTATTCATTGTTGGATAAAGGGTCTATTATGACACTTAGAGTGGTCATTCATTTGATTATAGAGGAAGTCCTGTTTAGGTATCCCCTCTATTATTGGTTGGGGTCCTAGCCAGGAACATCCTGTGGGTTCTTGGAGGTTTCCCTAGCACCCGGCCTCTTCCCAACCCCACAGTGGCTCCCTCCATCAAGATGTCCATCATTGTTTCTTCCTTTTTGTTGCTCCTCTCACTCAGCCATCTCCTTCTCTCATGATTTGTTCCTGTCTCTCCTTGGTCACTACCTGTTATGATCCCAATTTACTCAGGAGATCTTCTCCATTTTCTCTTCCCAAGGGTATCCCTGGATGTCTCTCTTAAGTTCCTTCTGATCCTAAGCTGTCCAGGGATTATGGTTTACAGACTGGGTATTCTTTGTTTTTTGTCTAAAATCCACTTATGAGTAAGCACACACTGTTTATCTTGCTGGGCCTGTTACCTCACTCAGGATGATACTCTACAAATCCATCAATTTGCCTGCAAATTTTAAAATGTCTTTTTTTTTTCTGCTGAGTAGTACTCCATTGGGCATATGTACCTCAATTTAAGAATCCATTCTTCAGGTGAGGGCCAGCTAGGTTGTTTCCAGGTTCTGGCTATTACAAATAATGCTGCTATGAACATAGTTGAACTAATGCCCTTGGGGTAAGTGTTGTAGTAAGTTCCCCCCCCCGAACTGTTTTGGGTCCGAGAGGTTTGTGACCTGCCGCGCGTGCAGAGCTGGCAGTTTGGAACCTGGTCTGCGCGCCCGTGGCTTTTGTCCCCCAAAAGAAATGAAATCACACGCTTATATACTTTAACACTGTTTGGTCCATATCTTATGCCCATTACTAGCTAGTTCTTTCATCTTAATTCAATCCATTTCTATTAATTTGCTCACCACGTGGCTTCCAGTCCGTGGCTAGTCGGTACCTCTACATGTCTGTTCCTCTTGGGCGTCAGATCAAGAGTGACTAACTCCACCCTCCTTCTACCTGGCTGCCTCTAATTCTCCACCCACTTCTACGGTGGCATGCAGGGGCACAAACAGTTCTTTATTTACATCATACAGAAAACATTCTACCACATTTCCTCTTTTGTCTAATTAAAAAGGAAGGTTTCAATTTCCATATAGCAAAATTACATACAGAACAGCTCTCAAATAGGAATTACAGTCACTATATCCAGTCTATTTGTATTCATAAAATTAAAGAGAATATTCCATTACCTACCTTATCTAAAGTTTCATATCTAATATACCTTTTAAACTAAAAAGAACTATACCTATAATTATTAAACCTTCAACCACATCAAAGACCACAGAAGGATATAATATTATGCAAATAAACAGGAAGTGTAAGCAACTTTCAAAGTCTACAAAATGACAGAGATGACACTTGTCTGCCTGGACAGTCACCCAAAGTTCCTTTGTAACGTTGGGGCATCTATCTTCAGCCTATAGGACCAAAGTCTCTGGCAAACCTTTCAGTGATGCAGGAAATCTGACACAGTCCATCAGTTGCTTCTCCTTGTGTCCTGAAGAATGTCTGCAATGTTTTCTGCAAAGCAGGAACCTGAAGGACCATCTCGGCTTGTTCTGACAACATTCAGAGGTCACTTTCCTATGGAACCTGCATGTCCAGTTTATACAGCATACTATCAAGCAGTCAATACCAGAACAGTTTCTTGTCCAGTGGCTAACTGTTGCCACAAAATAAATTCCACATGAAGTTTCTTCAATGCCCATCCTTTTCCTGAAATACATTGGTGCTGCCAGGAACAGACCTGTCTCACTGTCCAGAAAAGTCTAAGGTCTTAAAATATCTTAAATGCCATATTCTGCATGTCTTTGAAGTGTTTGAAGACTACCTATCTAACTGAAATATATCTTTGCATACCTACAAAAACTTAACTAACATGACTATAAGTTTGCTTATCATAGTTGACTATTAATCTGCATTTCTCAATTACACATTACAATTTTAAATGAGTTACATCAGCATCATACCTTAATCAAGAGTAGAAAAATACATACAGAATAACAAAATTGACCTTAAGTTTGTATCAATAAACCAAAATCCACTTATTTTTTCTAATCATTCCTATATCATATCCTCCTCCCCCAATTTTTTTTTAAAGAAATTTGACTATGACCATTAACCATTTATAATGAAAACAAGCATTAACAAGTAATATTTTTGGGAAATTGGACGAAGCTCTTTCTTTTACTACTTCTTGCTGTCAAAGGACAATGACAATCTCATGGGGTTTTGAAGCTGGATCATCTTAACTGGCTTCTTGGAAGCTGAGAATGTTCATTCAGGTGGCCTTGGTAGATGGAACCACATTTGCCTAGAACCAATCCACAGGTTTTGTTCTTCTGTGGAGACAAAAGCAGAAACTCTTTTCCCAGTAACATATTCTTATAAACAGATTTTAAAGTTAAGACATCTTTAAAATATAAGTATTGGTTTAACTTAGCAGCCTTAGCAATAAATTGTCTCTCTGCAATTAGCTTATTAAAAGTTAAAAAATTAAAACAAAATGCAATAACCATAATCCAGACTCTCTGCTTATCTGCCATCTTCGTGGCTTTTTTTATCTTTATTTTCTTATTTCTCTTTCTTAAAGGGTTTCTTTACCCTCTTTTTTTTTCTCTCTCTCTCTCTCTGAAGCTTATGCATATTTTACATACATTGTATCCTGTTTAGAGGTTTTGAGAGTCTAAATCTGTCTTATTGAGAATTCCTAATCATTTTCTAACTCAAAGAGCTTTTAAAAGGTCGGTGTCACTTTAATTGCTGACTCCGCCCTTCTTGGCAGCTTTTCAATATGGCAGAGGAACTCGCTGCTGCTGTCCCACTGTCAGCAAAGAGCATGAATTCAGGAAATGCTGCTACGAGAAAAACCTTTTTAAACTGTTTCCTTTCTGTTCAGTATAAGCAGAAACCTTAAATCAATCACACTTGTGCCAATCCTGTCGTGAAATGTATGAGTTTAAGCTGTGTGCCGTGGATGCGCCATTTTTAAATTCCTGCCTGAACAACGCGCTGTCTCTGTACCATAAATCAATTCAAATGCGCAATTCAAAAAACCGTTTTAAACTTTCTCAGGCTTTATGCGGGTGTTTGTGCCCCACGTTGAGCGCCATCTGTTGTAATAAGTCCCCCCCCCCCCCGAACCATTTTGGGTCTGAGAGGTTTGTGACCTGGCTCGCGTGCAGTGCTGGCAGTTTGGAACCAATACTTATATTTTAAAGATGTCTTGACTTTAAAATCTGTTTATATGAATATGTTACTTGGGAAAAGAGTTTCTGCTTTTGTCTCCACAGAAGATCAAAACCTGTGGATTGGTCACCAGTGTCAATGTGTTGGAAATAGAAATAGAAAATCACCCACTTTCTTTTCTATCAAATTCAGTGTAGCTAGGTTTATGTTGAGGTCTTTGATCCACTTGGATTTGAGTTTTGTGCAGATATGGATCTATTTACTTTCTTCTATATAGTACTATCCAGTTATGCCAGCACCATTTGTTGAAGATACTATCTTTTCTCCATTGTATATTTTTGGCATCTTTGTGAAAAATCGGGTGTTCATAGGTGTGTGGATTAAGGTTGGGGTCTTCGATTTGGTTTCATTGATCCACAAGTCTGTTTTTATGCCATTATCAGGCTGTTTTTATTACTTTAGCTCTATAGTATAGCTAGCTTGAAGTCAGGGATGGTAGTGCCTCCTAAAGTTTTTTTATTGAACAGAATTGTTTCGGTGATCTTGAGTTTCCTGTTATTCCATGTAAAGTTGAGTATTGTTCTTTTAAAACAATAAAAAAAAATTGTGTTGGGATTTTGATGGAGATTGCATTGAATCTGTAGATTGCTTTTGGTAAGATTGCCATTTTTGCTATGGGCATTTTTTAAGAAGATTAAATGAGGGGTGAATGTGAAGAGCACCACACATGGCCTAGCAGTAAACAAAATAATAAGGTAAAGAGGAGAAGAACAGCTGAGCACTAGAAGCCATTTTTCTCTGGTGGGAAGGCAATGTGGGCAGGCAGCTTCATACTTCTGCGGAGAGATGTTGCTATTCATACCTTCACAGTGAGAATAGGCTGGCCCCTGAAACTGTGAGCCAGCCTGACAGTCTCTTTCTCCCTTGAGTCAGGTAGCTAACCAGTAATCATCCACATCCAGACACAGAACTATCTACTGTGGTCATCTTACTGCAAAACAGATGTCAGAACCATCATGCAAAAGGAAGGACCTTAATGCCCCTGGGCACATAAAAAGCCAGAGTTCCAGTCATCCAAGGCTGCCTAAATATTCTCAGCCATTCCAGTCAGGATCGGTTTGGAACAGAATGTGAGTTTTAACTCTGTAAATAAGGGCTAAGGGCATAGATGGACCAAGCATAATAGACTTATAATGAGCAAGGTAGAAGAAACCCAGAGAGGTGTACCTGCAGGATTGAACCAACAAGAACCTGACAAACTAATCCTGGTATTGTTAGTTCACCACACACTGAATTTATGTCAGTGTCAAGATTTTTCCATGAAAATTGGGGCATCGGGAAAACATGAGATCCCAGAGATGGAATGAGGCTGTAGAAGAAAATACAGCAAATTCACCTCTGAATAAGACTGTGTTGCTATCCACCCACAGAGGAGCTCCTTACTGGATTAAAGATTCTGAGGAACCTCTCTGAGCAGAGTATTTTTACAAGGAAACCTCTTTGTCTCTTGTGTTAATGTTTCCAGCACTCATTGTAAATCTCTAGCAGCCAGTGCTGATGTGTTCCAGAGCAATATTCTACAAGTACAAACCAAGGATGATATTTGGGGCCCCATATTATGGGCAAGCCCTTGCTCATTTCCTTGTTTTTAAGCAATTATAGCAAAACATACTTGGATCTTCTGCTGACTTCACCTACTACCCAGAAAAGACTGTTCGTAGTCCGAGCAGAACTTACCTGCAGCTAAGCCATAGTGATTGCTCACATGCTGTCTGTGGTCACCTTCACACTGCACAGCTGAGTTAAGGACTCCTGACATAGACCACACAGCCTGAGAAGTTTAAAGTGTTTACAGTCTAACCCTATACAAGAGACTAGCCAGTCCTTGGCAGGAATCAAAGACAGGTTATGTTTATCCCATAGCTGCAGTAATAAAAACTCTACTTTCATAGTATTATCTGGAAGAGCTGAAAATTCTAAATTTTTTTATGAATTCTGGACATAAGTAAAACCATCTAAATCTTAGAACAATAAAAAGTTCCATAGCTTTAATTCAGAATGCCTATTCTAACTGTAGTCCATTGAGTTGCATAGGATTCGGGTTCAGATAACTTTGGCATAAGTTGTTTTCATTTATTTGAAAGAATTTTCATAATCAAGTTTATAATGAAGATTTATTTATGTCACTTAAGCCTCTTCCATCCAAAGAGAAATATTAAAATAATATCTCAGACTTACACAATGGCACCATTCCTAAAATTTAGGTATCCTAAAAGAAAAAAAGGATGAGGAAGTCCTCTTCAACAAAGAAAATTGTCTTTGTTTCTATAAAATGCTTCCATGCCTTATCCACATCTTCTTCCTCTGGAAGCCACTTGGGTGTTCATGACAGCTTTTCCCAGTCCTCTCTTAAACCTTAGTTTTATTTTTCATACATGAGTGCATTTTTCATCTTCTCAGGCAAAATCAGAAATTGAGTTGTACATGGTTTGTCATGGTTGTACACCTGCTCCAGCTGTGGCACTCACCAGCTCTGCCTTTGACTGACACTGGGCATCTGGAAGACATACCACATCAGCACCAGACTCATACATTACTGTGTAGTCCTCAACCTCATGCAAGACTTTAATTGGCCCACCAATGGACATCTTGGCAGGAGGTGAATTTGGTTGTGGCCTCGTCCTCTTCTGTTTTGGCAAAAGTGTTACAACAGTGACTTGGCTATGAAGTGAACCTGTTACATATTTTTATAAATCTAAAACATGATGAGATCTTATTGTTTTCTTCTAACTTTGTGTTTCATCATCTCAGAGTTAGTTCTTCACTTGTCAGTGACCACCTGTGCCAAAACATGTTGAAATGACAAGACACAGGCAGGAGAATGGACCCTTGGGCAGAGAGATCTTAGTGAGATGAATTGTCGTCTTTGGGTGGGGGTGGCAGTGTGATCATCATGGTATTTTTGAAAGGATTACACCATCTTTCAATCAGAAATAAAACAATACTACATAGTACTTTTTATTCAACAAAAGCAATGATTCAGAATTATTCATTTTGGGGACCTGTTACTGTCAAGTATCACAAATGATCTAAGATTTAACCATATTTCTAAGTCACCATGTTGTACTATCACGGGTTCATGACTGTGTGGAAGATGTGGGCTTCTATATGTGAAACAAATAACTGATTCAAACCATAAGAATCAACATGATTTCCACCATGCTATTGGCTTCTTTACTGCCAGCCACACCCACAAGGCCCAGTCCATGATGAAAACCAGACCCCATGTTAGAGAAACCAACAAACTGTCCTGTGACTGCTACCTGCACCCCTTAGTATGTGCACACACACACACACACACACACACATAATACATAGAGTATTAAGATGCTCAAATGTGAATGCTTCCATTGCCACTTATCTGCCTATAAAGTGCATATGTCAAAGGTGACCACACTCTTGGCCTGTGCCACATTTACCTAAGCTGCAATCAGGTCACATCTATGTCATTCTCCACCACAAGGGTCTTCATCCTGCTTTTCCTCTAAATGCCTCCTTTTGTTTTTTGCTTACCCCTTTCGAATCAATTTTTCTAATCAATTGATTATATAAACAGAGTTTAAATTCTCCCTGTGTTTATTGATTTCTTTTCTTCAATCTTCAACCCACTGATTAAACTATGCCAAAAAAAAAAAAAAAAAGAATGGAACAAAGTAGCTGGCATTACATGCCATGTTCTACAACCAGTGGTGCTTGAAGGGGAAAGAAGCAGATGTTCCTTTCAGTTTCACCAAATGATGACAGCCTCAAGTGAAGCCCTAGATGAACACATCAATATGCCTCTCAAAAGCATTCCTACCTCTTCCTATATATACACTATAGCTGTATACAGGACTTAGAAGCATAACCAACTAAGAAATTAAATTAAAATAATGTCCTATTTGCACAGATAAAGTGCTTTGTTTTGTAGGTAGCAAGCTCAGCCTGTAGCTGTTCATCCAGCTCTTCCGGGTGTCAGTCATGCTGCATCATACCAGTGTTCTTGTTCCATTAACTTGGGGCTCAGTGCAAAGCTGGTGTGTGCTACACAATGGTATGTGTATGTTCAAAAGGAAAACAGAAATGGAGAAGAACAGTCAGAAGAGCAACTTAAATCAACTGCCCCCATCTGGGCACATTTAAGGAGAAGAAAAATAAGTATTCTTAAATATGATCTCATCAGGTCAGTCAACATTCCTGCATGAATGGGGAGAGGTGTGCAAGCCCCACCCAAGCTGAGATGGTGGCTGTTGGGGCAGGAAGAATCAGTTTTTCTTAAGGACGTGTCCCCTGGTAAGTCCACCTGTCTCCATGGATGGTCCCACAACAAAGTGCATTTCAATAGCAGAAATTTGACTCCATGGATCAAAAAACAAACAAACAAAGCAACAACAAAAACAAAACAAAACACCTGAGAGAACATGAAGTTTGGAGGAGTGAGGGCTTATGGAGTAGATATGAAAGTGCAGGGACTTATCGGAAGGGTTGGGGGCTAGAGTAAGAAATCAATAGTACCCAAATATATGATATACAGGAATGGAATCCTCAGGAAATTAATTTTAAACATATTAAAATGACCCCCTTTTAAGTTAGTTGTATTTAAATACTTTCTCTGATTCTGCCACATCTCTTACAAAAGAGCACTTCTCTGAATAGATACACAGAGGATGACCATCAAAGTGGACTCCTAACTAGCATGAGTCTCAGTCTAGCCATGGAGGTTTCTATAAAGGAGGTGCAGAAGAGGTCAGCACCTCTTCTGACCTCACATTGCCCTCTAGGAAAACAGAACTGTGCAGACCCACAGAGACCTCCTCCCTGGAGCAGCAGTTTCCAGCGGGAACTCTTGAGTGACTCTGCTTTGTCTGCTTCCAGACTTAGAGCTTGTTGGGATATGAATGTCTGAGTCCTCTGCAGTATTCTGGAGACAACATTTTTATTCCTTCATCTTATCAGTAAACACTAACTAAATGTCTGGCACATGCCACTAAATAAAGAATAAAATATACAAAAATGCCATGCTTCTCATGGTTTATATTCTGAAAGAAGAAAACCAATGAATAAACAGTAAGAACAAAAGTATGTGCAATGTTAGACATGGATCCCTTCTGCGAAGCAAGTAAGGAAATAGCAAGCACAGTGATCATTGGCAGTAAGACAGTGGGAGCCTCTTCCATAGCATATTTATCTGCTGTGCATATATATATATATATATAAATGTATGTGTTTATGAAAATGAAACATGGTATAACACAGCATATTCAATACATTAAATATATTATAATGACATATAGGAAGCATATGACACACTTAATGATGTCACCTAGGAAAGACAGAGACTATAAAGTAATAAATTATTATATTATATATACATAATTATCATAATACAGCAATATGTCATACATCCTATGTGAGTTTAGCATAAAGCTGCTGTATGTTTCTGTTTCTTCCACACACACCCAGTATGGCACCCTGCAGAGAAAGATTATCACATGCTTATCTAACAATTGACTCTATTTGAATACTCCACAATGAGACTATTTCTGTTCCAGTCTGCTTTTCTACAGATATGATAAACACTATGACCAAAAGCAACATCAGGAACAGAGGGTTTATTTAGCTTACACATCAAGGTACCAGTCCATCATTGATAGATGTCAGAAAAGAGACTCAGGGCAGGAGCTTGAAGCAGAGACCATAAAGGAACACTGCTTACTGACTTGCTCTCTGGTAAGTCTTATGTAACTCAGGACCACCTGTCAAAAGATTAGTTCTACCCAGAGTGAGCTGCACACTTCTATATCAATTAGTAATCAAGAAAATGTTCTGAGGATATGCCCATAGGCCATTATGATAAAGATAACTGAGGTTTCCTCTTCTCAAGCTGACAACCAAGATTAGTCATCACAGACTAAAAATAAATGCCACCAAGCTCTTTTCTCTAGGATTCCCAGATGCGAGAAGAATAGAAATTCTGGCCTGACCTAGTCCTGAGGTCTTGACTCACAGCCCCATTTAATCACACAAAAGCTTATATTAATTACATGCTGTTTGGCCTATGGCTCAGGCTTATTGCTAGCTAACTCTCACATCTTAACCCACTTCTAGCAATCTATATTTTGCCACATGGCTTGTGGCTTACCTGTACTTTTACTGCTTGCGACATCTCTGTTTGACTCCGCCCTCATTCCCCTGTATCTATGCTTAGATTTCCTGGCCTGTCCATTGGCCAAAAACAGTTTCTTTATTATCCAATGGTAATTCACAGCATACCAGCATTCCACATCACTTTGACCTAGAGGTATGGCCTTTGGGCTTTGAGGACCCATGTATGGGGCATGGCCAGGCCAGTTTAACACCAAGTGCAAGCCATTTCTCTTCCTATTTTGCTCCCTTGCACTCTTGGAAAAAGGACCAGACTCACTTCTACCACGTGGAACAGTCTAACTTTCCAGGAATTGCCCAGCTATTCAGTCTCTTGTATCAGTGAGTAATTCATATAAACCCCTTAATAAATACCAACCTTTTAATTAGTTACTAGTGATTAATATCAACTACAGAGAACAACACAATACACACTCACAGGTCCCAAAGTGCAGACTGTATAGAGTGATTTAGGGCACATTACCTCACCCAATGACTATTCAAGTCTAACACATTCTCAGATTTAAGGCTGTAAAGACAACATCAGCCCTTCATGATAAAGCCTCTAGATCAATGGTTCTCATTCTTCCCTTTAATATAATTTTCATGCTGTGGTGACCCAACCATAATTTTTTTGTTGCTACTTCATAACTTTAATTTTTCTCCTGTTATGAGTCATCATGTAAATACCTGATATGCACATGGTTTTAGGTAATTCTGGAAAAGGGTCATTCAACCCCAAAAGGGATGGAGACTCACAGGTTGAGAACTGCTACTCCCAGTGTTATAAGCTTGAAGTTACATTGCCATAAGGAATGTTCAGCTAGAGTTTTTTTATTTGAACAATTTCAGTCCAGCAAGCAATCAACTCAAGATACCTTTCTTTGAGGGCAGCCTGAATGTTTTTGGATACAATGTGTGATAAACTAATGACTGATATGAGGAGGAGACACTGAGGGTACTGCAGCCTCCCTTATCATCCAGGGAATATTTGTGAGGAGGTGATTGCCTTTATAGTTGCTAGGGTTCAAATATCAGGATGGATTTAGGTCACATTCAGTCAATACTAGTTTCCTGCTGGGGGCTTGGTCATTGTCACTAGGAATCAGCATATGTACTTCTCAATAAGGGTCATCCTTGTCATTGGAATGTACAAATAGAATACTCGTGCCTGTGTTCTGGCAACACACATCTGCCTCAGTTATTCTATCAATGTTCCCAGACCATATTCTGTGCTGAATGCTGAGGAAATCACTGGAGTCAAGCAATCTTCCCCTTATAAGCTATTGAAAACTAGAGAAGCCACAGTTTTGAATGACCCATGGACACACAGCTTGCCTCTGGCCGGATTCCGTGCCCAACCCTGGCCATTAACTCTCAGGATCGATCTTGGATCCCTGGGTGCAAAATGAAGGTCAGAAATTTTTCTGGAGTTCATGGTATTTGTCTATTGTGAACATGTTCACATGTGTTTGTACATGTGAAAGCCAGACATTAAGCACTGTTTCTTCTTCAATGGCTCTCCACCTTATTTCTTGACAGTCTGTTGCTGAACCTGGGGCTCTTTGATTTAGCTAAATTAGGGGACGAGTAAGCCCCAGGGGCCTCCTGTCTCTGCCTCCCCACAGCTGGAATTGGATGCAGGTGATACCACACTCTGTTTTGTGAGGGTTCTGGAAGAATGCTTGCAAAGGAAGCTGTACCAACTGTACCGTTTCTTCAGTCACTTGGAGCTGTGTTTATGGTAACATAATTTAGAGTATGTGCTTTATAGAACAAATCCTAATAGATGTCTACTGTTTTCTTGGGACATTCTGCTGCTCCCTAATTCAGTTCCTTTTCTTAAACCATCTTCAGGCGCCTGTCCCCCAGCTCTTCCACTCCTCCATCTTTCTCTCCAAGCACCCATCCCTCTGTTCCAGAAGCCCTCTTTCATCCACCCATGTCACCAAGTAATTATTGAGCTTCCAGGCACCTGTCTTTAATGTTTGTATCACTGACTTAATTGTGATATTATCTTTCTGTTTTCCATTTTACCTTACTTGCCACACCATGGTCTCCTTGAAATCAAGTTGATATCATATTTGCCTGAGTGTCTTTATTGCCTAGAAGGCATGTAGCAAGCTCCACAATAAAGGATACTGATTAAATGGATAAAGCTAACATATGTTCACCTGTCTGTGAAGACATTTAATCTAGAAGCTAAATAAGATTAAATCATGAGAGATGCTTAAGATAGCAAGAGGAAGAGAAACTGAGTGTGGTGGTGCAATGTCCCTTGTCAGCTTGGCTTAGATGAGCTGTGAGATTTGTCCTGATCAGGCTCTGTGATTCTGTGATTCTCATCATGATACATAGCGGGAGGTTTGTTTTGCAATGTCATGAGATTGGTTTCTTATCATTTCAATATAATGCCTTCACTTTGTTGTCTTTCTGAGGTGTTCTGAGTATTTTATAAATAATGATCAGATACTTTATGCCCCAGCGGCATTTTTAAATGAGGTAGTGTCTACACACTTCTGAAATTGAATATTACAATCTTGTGATCTTTAATAGAAAATATCACATGCACAAAAATCATATAATAGATATTATCATAGACTGATATTCAGAATAATAGTTAAACAAGAATCCCACCTTGAGAATGTGTAACACAGAAATGGAGAAGTGAGGTTTTTTTACTGGCAGTTTTCAGCATATTATTTATTGCCACCCCTGGTCATGAATCCCATCGTCCCATAGGTGCATGGTAGGGTAGCACAGTAGGGTAGCACCCCATCAACTTCAACTCCCCACTATTCCTCAAATATTTACTACCAACTGTTCTTCTGAGCCCCCTTATAGAGTGTATAATTATCAATTAGTTATGCCATTCAGATTATCCTGAAGCTTATACTTTTAACTCTAAGTGAAGGTGTATGTGTATGTGTGTGTGTGTGTGTGTGTTTATATGTATGCAAATACGTGAGTATGTGCTCAACCTCCAATATCTTTCTTCAGGTGCCACCCATCATAATTTTTGTTTTATATATTGTACGTGTGTGTGTACATATTCAAATGTATGAATGCATGTGCACATGTGTGCATATAAATGAGGCAGTTTCTCATTGAACCTGCAATCTGTCAATTCCATTAGCTTGTTTTGAAGGGGATCCCTTGTCTCCTACTCCCAAATTCTAAAATTATAGGTAGTTTGCTACACTCACCTGACTTGTTCTTTAAGATTGGCTTCTTTATTTTAATTGTGTGCATTTGTATGTGCACATAAGTGCAAGTTCCAGAGAAAGTAAAAAGGCTATAGCTGTAAATTATTGGCAATTGATAAAAATTATATATTTTATTTAAGAAATTCTGAGGGGATACTCATTAAACATAGTATCATACAACATAGAACAGTTGTGCGGTTCTTGGAAGGCTGAAGCTCAGTGGTCAGGTCCTCCATCCTAGTGTGAACAGGAAGCAGAAGGGATATGCATCTTGATCTTAAGCTGCCCTTCAACCACAGCCCTACTTCTGTAGCCTTAATGGTCATAGGTGAATCTCAGATCTACGACACCTCCAGGTCAAGGGGATCATACCTGCTGTCCACTACAGGGCGTGAATCTCAGGTCTACACTGGCCAAGAGACGACACCTCCAGGTCAAGGGGATCATACCTGCTGTCCACTACAGGGTGTGAATCTCAGGTCTACACTGGCCAAGAGACGACACCTCCAGGTCAAGGGGATCATACCTGCTGTCCACTACAGGGCATTGGCTACTGAATCCCTTGGAACTGGAATTATAGATGGTTGTGAGCCTCCTGACATAGGCTCTGGGAATGAAACACCTAACAGCTGACTCAACTCTCTATCCCCACACTTAGCTTTTTATGGGTGCTTAATATCCACACAGCAAGGATTTTGTCCACTGAGACATCTCCCCAGCCCAGCCATTTTGTTTTTTGATTCAGGGTTCCACTGACTTGAGTATCACTGCCTTGGAACTCACTGAGTAAGCTGACTTATCAACAACCCCCAGGAATCTGCATCCCACAACACCCAACTTTTGTACATGGAGTCTGGGGATTGAAATCAACAGTGGATGGTCACTCTGTTTTTCTGATGCATACTATTCCTATTTGGCACACTGTGTTGGTGATGCATGACCTTCCTTCAGTGTTCTTGCTCAAGTTTCCTTGGTACACAAGCAAGGGTTTTTATCTACATAAAGGAAGTGCTGGATCTACTTTTATGAGGCAAGTCCAAAGGCCTCTTGGTATGCTGTATCAAGTTGTACCCACAGCAAGTTGAGAGATCCACCCCAGCCCCAAAGCTTCTCTGTACATACCATTAGTGCAGGTAAGCATGGGCATCCTACAATGTGCATGGAATAGTCACTTCTGCACTTTGAGCTTGAATCTATAGCATCTTTATTTCACTGGCTTTCTAGGAAGGGAATGGGAACTAACAGGAAGTCAGGCAGGAGTTCACTGGAGCACTTAGCCAAGTCCTCCATACTTCCTAAAATGAGAAACTGTGAATGAGAATGAGGGTTCTGCTTTGCAAGCTGACTGAGTCTTCTGCCCCCCACATTCATCCATCCTCCTACCTCAGGACCCATGCTCTGCAGGACAGAGACAATCCCCAGGACTCTGCCCACTCTGACACTGAGTAGTTCAGCATTTAGATCTTTGCCTGCTTAGCAACTAGCTGGGGCTTCCAGAGCAGACCTTCCTTGGCACAGGGCTGTTATATTGGCTTCTAGGTTCCCTGGCCCTCAGGAAGCAGATCAGAGGCAATGGTAATAAGAAAATGACAGGAACTCAAATTCAGAGGGTCTCACCCAGATACCAGAGAGGTCTACATCTACTCCAAGCCAAAAATGATGAAGCCCTCATTAGGCTAAAAGCAAGTACAGTGGGAAGGCTAGATAGAAGCTTATGATCTAGGGTGTCAGGCCACAGGAGCATAGAGTGAGACAGAGGTCATAGACTAACAGCAGAGCAGAGAACGTCAAATTTGTCAGAGTTTGTCAAATCTGACTTCCCTAGAAGTGGCCGATCATTTTTAGTAGGGCTTGTGAGTAAAAGAGGATAGGCCTAAAGTCAGCTAGAAAATGCCAAGTGTTGCTATGGGAATGCAGACATCAGATCAGTGCTCATCTGCTGACACAGCAGAGTCTATCAGAGGAACCCAGTGATGAGGGAACCGTAAGACACGGTGGCACATACATTCATAGCCATGCACAGTAATAGAGTTCAGTGATCTTGAGGAATACAAAAGAAAGGATCTAGTGCCTCTTCTAAGAACCTACAGGAAGAAGTCAAGTGTACAGAACATTCCAGGAAGTAGCCACTAGACAGCAGGCATAGTAGAGGAAATGAAAACAGTGTGGGTGGAGAACAGACGGCGGAGGGTCACAGTGTCCCAGAAGACAACAGAGGCCAGGGCACGTTGCCCTGAGGCAGGCCAAGGCATCTCGGCCTGTACTCCAGGAGCAAAGGGGAGCCACTAATGGATCGGTAGTAGATACCTCCTTGTGTGGCCTTTATGTGTAGGACGTAGAGAACAGAGCAGTGTTGTGGTTCTTTTTGATGGGGTACAGCATTGAGAGAGGTGATTTTTTTCTCTATTCCAAATTATTAAATATTATTCTATAATCATCAGAGCCATAAATTCAATCATTTGCATGTTTTTAAGCTGCAGCATATGAGTCAAATGCAAAGATGCTATTTCAGGTAATAAAGAAGAGCACTTCAATTGTACTAGTAGCAATGGACATGACCGATACATTTATCACGTTTTACATAACAATTCATAACCAGTGCATTGAACTTCAATGTCAGACAGGCAGCTCAGAACCCAGTCACTGACACAGATAGACAGGACTTGATGGGTCTTAGCTGATTTCTCTTCCATATTCTCCTAAAACAGAGGTTAAATACTACCACTCCTGCTGAGGTCATTGAGAAAGAAAAAATAGCACTTGAGGTTGGACAAGTAATAAGCAGGGGAGATGGCATTAGGTGGGGTTCTAGGGCCCATGGCATCCATAGTCATAATGATGGAGTTAAAAGAGAAATGGATTTGGTACCGGTGAGACTGCTCAATGGTTAAGAGCACTGGCTGCTATTTCAGAGGACTTGGATTCAGCATTCACATGGCAGCTAAGAAATGTCTGTAACTCTAGTTCTAAGGGATCTGACACTTTCATACCACTGCACATAAAATAAAGTTAAATAAATTAAGAGAGAGAAAGAAATGGATTCACAACTGATTCAGGATAATCTTCACTTATGCTTGTTAAACATCTATGGAAAATTGACTAAAATGAGTTCCTTCTAATCAGCCTTTTGTTGAGAAGTTGGTAGTTAAATGGTTGTGGAAATCTGTGGAAAGGCATAGTCTATATCTCAACCCAGCTCAACAGCATCCTACAATAGCCATTGATAGTACGATATTATAGAGTATACAGCATTTGGAAAGATCCTTGTCAAACATCAGTCATTTCAGGTTCCAGGCCCTTGGCTTTCCTTGAAAGTGATAGCTAGAGACCTTACCATTGAGAAAATCCTGAGTAGTACTAATAAGTGACCAGGTGCAGATCAAGGGGCTCTGGAATCAACCAAAAAAGACAAGCATGAGGGTAATAGAAGAAGGGTATGAGGTTGACCTTCATAGAGTCAAAACAAGGCGAAAATAAAAGGGCTGGGTTATACAGATCACAGAAAAAAAGAAGGTAGCATACTATGAGAAGAATTAGTTTCAAGATAGATTCTTGTAGAAACAAAACAAGCCTGGCTTACATGGCTAATGTACAATTATGCTGGCTCATTTTTGTTAACTTGATACAAACTGAAAAAATCTGGGGTGGTGGGGGACAAGGAAATCTAAGAATTGCCTCCATCAGTTTGGCCTATAACCAAATCTAGGTTAATGATTGACCTGGCACCAGACCACTATGAATAGTGTCACCCCAGGACTTGTGGTCCTGAGTTGTATAAGGAAGTGTGTTGGGGGAGCAAATCTATAAGTGGCACCCCTCCATGACCTCTGCTTCAGTTGCTGCCTCTAGGTTCCTGTCTTGAGTTCCTGCCCTGACTTCCCATGATGATAAACTGTGCAAGAGAAATTTGTTTTCAACTATTATACTGACTTTGTCTTAAATTATGTGTCCATGTGCATGCATATGTGCATGTCTGTGTGTGTGTGTGTGTGTGTGTGTGTGTGTGTGTGTGTGTGTATCTGTGTATGCAAGTGCCTCATGGAAGCTAGAAGAGGACATTAAATCCCATGGATCTAGTGTTATGAACAGATATCTGCCTCACCTGATGTGGGTTCTGAAAACCAAACTCAAGTCCTTTGTAAGAACAGCATATACTCTTAACTGCTTGGCCATCTTTTCAAGTCCTTGTACATGTGCATGAGAATGCATTTGAGTACATATGAAAGCCAGAAATTTACATCTATCAATCAGTCATCTTTCCCAATCATGTCTTGATCTTATTTTTGACATAGGTCTTCCTGGAGCTCAAATCAGTTGGTGAGGCTGGTTAATCAGTGAGCTAGAGATTCTTCTATCTCCCTGAGCACTGGGATTAAAGATGTCTTCAAGAAAGACATGTGACTCAATGCAATGCATCTTCCAGGGGGGAAAAAATGACAGAAAGAAGAAACTTCAAGAAGGTAAGTCAGGTTAGCTAAGCATAAACAACCCAAAGAAAGCAGGTATTACATGCATATAGAACTGAAAGAATGGTAGTGAGATGAGGATTACAGTCAGGCATGTGTAGTGCTTCTCTAGTATAGTGACCTAATGATTAATAAGAAAATAAATATAGAAGAGAATATTGAGCAATTTCATTGATCAGGTTGCTTTATGGGCATGACTGCAAGGGGTTGTCTTGATGGTTCCAGCACACTGCAGAGGGCGAAATCCCCTAAGCAGGGGTGGTGAACTATATCAGAGAGAAGAAAGCTAAGTAAGTGAGCAGACCCATGAGTGCAATACATTCCTTTCTGTTCTTGACTGGATGTGGCTTGACCTGGTGCTTGAGTTCCTGCCTTGAATTTCTTGATAATGGACTGTGACCTGGAGCTGTTAGATGGAAAAACTCCTTTCCTCTCCCAAATCACTTTTGTCAGAGTGTTTCAGAAACAAAATCCAACAACAACAACCAAAACTGAAATGGCTGCCTCTGATGACAAGAAAGAACAAAGCAAAATAAGAAGCCAAAATTTGTAATAACCCTTTCATTATAAAGGCTAACGGAAAGTGTCAGTGATCCTGGATCCTTAGACCAAAGGTGTCCATGCAATAAAACAGTACTCAGGCCAGGAATCTCCAGCTGTGGATGCTAGACGACCTTTATTTGTCTATAGCTGAGAAAACAGTAGGCTTGGTTCTACTTCTCATTCTCACAGCACAGCTGGGCTCCTACTGTTTTCTCACAGTGTAGAATTCATTAGAAAGAGCAGCTGGACCTGGCCTCAGCCAGAGCCTAGTGTATTTGACATCTTTTTCTGTCTCTCTCTTTTTAATGGTTAATACAAGGACATGAGGTCACAATTTCCACCTCTGGATTGGCCCTTCCAACTGCATAAAGCCTCAGAAATTCCCCATAATCTCAAACAGCTGCTGGAGCAGGGGGAGTTATCTGGGTTGTACTCCCTTCAGAATACTGAGAAATTCAAAAGTAGAAAATGGTTTCTGAGACAAGGATAGTTTTGATAATGATTCTGTCTAGAGAATAATGAGAATCCGGTTGGGAGATGTCTCAGTTGGTGAAGTACTTGTCATATAAGTTTGAGAACTGAATTTGGATCCCCAACACCTACATCAAAGCCAAATGTATCAGCACAAACCTGTAATCTCAGAGGAAGCAGACTTGTGAGAATCCCTGGGGCTTGCTGATCAGGGCATGGAGCAAAATAAACCAACTCCAGGCTCAGTGAGAGACCAGGTCTCAAAGACTAAGAAGGAAAAGTGATTGAGTAATACTTTTGCTATCACCTTTTGGCCTCCACACACCAATGCACACATGTGCACACTCACATGAGCACACACACACACCATACACTTACCAAAGAAAGAAAGGGAGGAAGGGAAGAAGAAAGAAAGGAAGTGGGAGGGAGGAAAGAAGGAAGAAGGGGTTAGGAGTCTTGAAATAGATTACACACAAGTGTGTGTGTGTGTGTGTGTGCGTGTATCCATATGTTTCCTGTTTCACCTGATTCTCAGATTCTCACTTAAAGGCATGTGTCCTGTACGTTTTCATTTCCTTTGAGAGAGGAGAGAACTTACAGTTAAGTTTCTAAGCCTACTCAGGACAGACGTGAGGCTTTGAATTTATGCTTTCTGATGTCAAGTTTTAAAACTTTTCATGGCATGCATAGCCTCCAAAAGTGACTCATCTGTCCTCTTGGCTCAACAGAGCAGGAAACAGCTTGGGCTATGAGGACACCCTCACCATCAGTGAATGACAATGGCACCTGCTTTGCCGACTGGCAGAAGGGACTTCAGGCCTTCCCAGGATAGACCCAGTGCTATCCCACTGCACCCCAGCACTCCTCCAGTCTCTGGTTTTCCAGCTTTCAGGAAAACCTTACATAACCTAAGGGGAAGCCTGTAGTCCAGACTGGTGGATGGCTGTGAGATTATGTGTGCAGGTTCTATGGATGCTTACAAAGTTGCAAGATGAGATCCACCGGGCTGCAACTCTTGCTCCAGCTGCCCATAGGACTCACTTGATTCAGAGTTGAATACAGCTGTGAGTGGTTTTTCCTGTAGGATCTGTGATGATGAAGGATACACAGTGATGTCCATAGACAGTTTGATGACACCACAGGAAGGGTCTCACATACTTATAAACAAACAGCAATGAGAGAATAAAGGAGAATGTCAGACCTCATGTACTTGATGATTGTAACTGGTGCATTCTGCATTCTCTTTTGACACCTACTACCATAAGAGACTTAATGTGCCTTCACAGCACTTATATCAAATTGCACTCACAGATTTGTTTGTATTTCTTTATTGAATACCTTTCTTTCATATTAACCAGAAAGCTATGCAAGAGCAAGAATGGTGCCTGTGTAACAATCTTGAGTAATTTCACGGCCTGCACAGTGCCTGACCCAGTGATGATGCTATTGCTAAATGTGAGAATGTGGAAAGAAACTTAGGAACTTATTCTTTCTGGTGGAAAAGCGCCTTTTCCAGCCTCAGAATTTCAAATCTAATTACTAGAACTAGGAATTAAACATTCAATCATGAGAAATTACTTTGTTAGAAGACAATCATAAAGCACTGATTAAGGAAGGCTACCAACTTCACATGATTCAAAGCTTCATTTTCAATAAATTAAAAGTCTAATTTATTTTCTGAATGTTGGAGATCACTGTGTAACACAGTCAACTGCATATCAATTGACATCACATTTCTATCCACTACTAACGTCTACCCAGACTATAGAGACTTAGAAATGTTTCAGAAACTGGAGACCAGAGGAATATCTAGAAACCCACTTTGCCTCTGCTGACCTTTACCTAAACTGATGAAACCGTTTATCTAATTGTGGTTACTCTCTAGAAGGTAGAGATTGGTCCTCTCCTTCACCATGGAACCCAGTTGTCCCAGAGCCCTGAAAGTCTCTCTTCTGTGTCCTTTTCACCAAACTTTAACCACAGATTATCAGTTCATACAAAGATGGCTTCAGTTAGATGCCATAGAGTACAATAAACAGGAGCAATGCCTTAGGGACCACTAATGAACTTATCAGATACCACCCAGTAGTTCAGTTAAAATCTTAGTTAATGGAGGTGGACAATTGCTTGTAAGTAGTGGCCCTAGTGGCTCTGAGAAATCCTCTGGCCCACCCACACACTGCCAACCCCCACCCCCACCTCACCATCTACATCTTATCTTGGTTAGGGTTTCTATTGCTGTGAAGAGACACCATGACGACAACTTATATAAAGGAAAACAATTAATTGGATCTGACCCACAGTTGAGAGGCTTATTCCATTATTACTATGGTGGAAAATATGGTGGCACACAGGCAGACATGGTTCTAGAGAGGTAGCTAAAAGTTCTACATCTAGATTAGGCAGCAGGAAGGTAGAATGAGCCTTCTGGGCCTGGGTTGTGATTCTGAAACCTCAAAGCCCATCCCAATGACACATTTCCTCTAACAAGGCCATACTTCCTCCAACAAGGCCATACCTACTCTAATAAGGCCACATCTTCTAATAATTTTAAATAACTCTACTCCCTATGACCTTTGGGGGGCTATTTTTATTCAAACAGCATCTACCCCTACACATGCCAAACCTCTGAACCCAGACCACACTGTTGTCAACAACAGAAATGATGGGATCTGCTCAGAAGCACCTCCCTGAACCAACATGGCCCGGGGTGCTTTCCCTACCCAGGGCAAGTCTGATACCTTCCCAGCACTGAGTACTGAAAACAAACCACAGAAATTCAGAAGGGGAAGAAACTGAAAACCATCAGGCTCTGTGCTGTGAGCTGGCACTCACACTCATGCTTCACCTTATTTCAGTTTGCACACTTGTTGTATATGTTCCCATGGTTATTTTTCTTGCTGCTGTGACTAAATATGTGATGCAGAGGAGCTCAGAAAGGAAAAGACTTACATTGATTGACTGTTTGAGGGCACTGTTTGTCATGGCGGGGAAGGCATAGATAGCATCAGGCCCATGAGGTGACCGGTTACGTTGTACCTGTAGACAAGAAGCAGAGAGATGAACAGTAATGTCCAAATGTCTTCCTCAATTCCCGTTTTCATTGAGTGAGCGGTCCCAGCTCATGGATGGTACCACACCCACATTCAGTCTTCTCTCTTCTATTAAACCTTTCTGTAGATGCTCCGCCCTCCCACACACAGCAATTGCCTGCTGCTCTCCCTATGTCTTTTTATCTTTTCTTTCTACATCTTTAAGAGTATTCCTCTCGGGAGAAAACTGGATCTGCCAGGAGTGGAGACTGAACTAAGCAATATTGGGACAGTGGGACCTTGGGACCACCTGCCGCCTGCCGGGGGGGGGAGGGGTTTGGGGAATTGTGGAGAAGAGAGAATGATCTGATGTGTTGGGAGGGGGAAGGGACCTTGAATAAGGATATACAGGATAGAAAGTGTGACTTCTTTGTTTGTAATAATAATAATAATAAAGAAAATAAATAAAATAAAAAAAGAGTATTCCTCTCAGGACTGAAAGATGGCTCAGAGGTTGGGAGCAGTGGCTGTTCTTATAGAAGACCTGAGTTCAATTCCCAGCACCCACATGGCAGCTCATAACTGTCCATAACTACTGTTCCAGGGGATATGACATCCTCACACAGACATCAATGCAGACAAAACACCAATACATGTTTAATATTTTTGAAGTATTTCTCTCACTTTTGTGAATAATACTGCTTTAATTTGGATTTGAGTGCCTTATTCCCAGCTAAGAGTTAGAACCCATATTATACACTTAATAAAATTTACCCAAACTCTGTTATTGAACAGGTTCCTGCTCTGGTTGCCTTTCTCTGGGACACAATACATTTCTTATAATTCTTTGCAAATTTTAGGTTTTTCATTTTGATTTTCACTACCTGGAAGGTGACAGGAAAGATTATGTAGGGTCTAAGACTATAACATATAGATTGGGGATGTGCCTCAGAGGTTAAAGCCCTTGCCCCATAAGCAAGAAGATTGGATTTTGGATCCCAGGATCTATATCAATACCAGGTGGTTATGGTGGGTTTCCTGTAATTTGAGCCCCCAAAGATGGAGACAGGGAATATATAGTAAAGCTGACTGATGAGACTAGCCATGTGGGCAAGCTCTGGGTTTGACTGAAAGACCCTGTCCCATTGAATAAGGTGCAATAGCAAACATGGATGATTCTGGGTATCAGTCTGAGGCTTCCACATGCACATACTTGCCTGCACACACACACACACACACACACAACAGCAACATGCACCAGCATATAGGTATACACATGTGCATGTATGCATACATAGCCCACACCCACATGCCATGGTTTAGACAGTTACAACAGAAGAGAGTAGACATAAACACCTTACCCATGAACAGGAGAAGAAGCCAGAAATGTAAAGTTAGGTCTGCAGAACCTGAGACCCAGTCTGAATGGAGTTGTAATTCTCGAGTGGTCTGTGGATTTTTTTTGGCTCTCTAGTGAGAGCTGTGCCCCAATCCCATCCCCTAAGTACAGCACATGTACACACTCTCACCTGTTGTGTCTGTCACGGTATGTGTTAGTTGGTAGCATCTGAAGACAGCACCATTGTGCTAATACTCAAGGGAAGTAAACACACAGGGGAATGCTCTGTACAAACACAACTAGTGTCTCTTTATCACATGACCATTCGGGAGATGCTTGCAGAGTGAGCAATGGATGAGGTCACAGAGTCTGTGTGAGTGTTTCCACTAAGAAAGGTCTGAGATGAAAGCTGATGCTGAATTTGCTGTTGCTTGACTCTGCAACCAAGAATTGCCAGTACTTAGAACATCCACAGCACCAGCTTTCCTCAGAGTCAAGAATTTCAGGAAATGCTAGCTCCTAATAGTCCCTGGTGACCTAATGATACTGGCAGTCTGAGTTTGCTGCCAGACGGGGGGAAGGGGAACAAGGGGGGAGTTGTACAAACATTCAGAAGCCTGGTGTGAACCTGACTTGGGCCTGGAAATCTCAGTAGCTTGTCTATGTACAAGATTTCAGAAGCAACAGAAACATGTGTGTGTATGTGTTTGTGTTGATGTGTCTCTGTGTGTGTACCTTTTCATGTGTGTACACATGTGTGAGAGACAAAAATACACATTAGTTACCTTCCTCTGTCCTTCTAGAGGAGCAAAGTCTGGGCAAACCCAGGAAGCTAAGGGGAGGCTCCTGTCTCCACTCCCTAGTGCTGAGACTATGGGTGCATGCCATCATCCCATCGTTTCTGTGGATGCTGCGATCCAATGTACCATGCTTGTATTGTGCACTACACTGACTCACTGACTGACTTCAGCTTCCTCTGTTTGGCTTTTCTTCACTTTCCAAACTATGAGCATTTCCACATAGAAACGTTTTTTGGAAAATAAGTCTGGGTCATTTCTTTACTTTTGCTAGTAATTTGTCTTATAGCTTGTGCTTTTAAAAAATTCTAGCTCTATGTCCAGAACTATTTGATGTCCAAAATGTTGTAAAAACTATATATTACAGATACCTGTGAACCCATAAAAACCAGTAAACGTAACACTGCAGGCAAACAAAACCTCTTATGATTGTTACTTATTTGATCTTTTATGTGTGTGGTTATGACATGTGTGAATATTTGTGTGTAAATATGATGTGTGCTCATGTATGCATGTGTGCAGAGGTCAGAAGACAACCTCACGCATTAGTCTTCACCTTATACCTTACAAGACAAGGTCTTTTGATGCATGTGATGCTAGGCTAGCTGATTCTCAAACTTTTAAAGATTCTCCTGCCTGCCCCTCTCATCTCACTGTAAGAACACAAGGAATATAACTGTTCCTGGCTTTGTGTGTGCCTTGGGGATTCAAACTCAGTCCTCACACTTTTAGGACAAACACTTTACATGCAGAGCCATGGCCACAGTCCCTTGTTTACTGTATGATTGCTGGACCATTCTACTGTGAGTAAGACTGGCTGAGTGAATTGCTGTTGCCCTACCACAGTGTCCCATACAGAATCATAGTAAGCAGTCATCTAATAAATAGTACAACAATTAATGCAGAGAAAAATAAGTACCTTAGGAAAAAAAAGAGTTTGAAAAGCAAACAGAATTGTGAACATTTTCTAGGTTTCCAGATTTAAGAGAAAGGTTAGAACATTCCAGAGTTGTGAACCAGAGAAGGAGACACGTCAAGATCTCCAGCCTCAGTAGACCCTGGTACTCATACTTGATCAGGGTAAATACTGTGGATCTAATGTTTGGGGCCTTTGCAAAATGTGAGTTTATGAGATTGGATTCAGTCTTCTCTAGAGTCTCTTCCAGCTGTCAAGTGAAGTCATCTTAAATATAAAATTCCTTCTTATTGACATGGTTAGAAGTGTGTCTTCTACCCAAGTGTATTTTCTAATACCTGGAAGACAGAAAAATAGCTGTCAGAAAGACACTGCAGTCCAAATTTTGTCGTGGTGTATATGACAATAAACTACAGGTAAACTTGGAGCTGCCCGTGGGGTGTACATGTCAACAGATGCACACGGCTGTCGACATATCTGGTTCAGCGTGAACAAGGCTGCAGGGTCACTGATCCTCCAGGACTGAGTCAGACATGGCAGAAACTATAGTCAGAACAGTATGTCAGCTCTCGGGCTGAGGCAGAAACAATAGCGCACCTCAACAGACAGGCTCTTCTGAGGGTGCTCCATCCTCCCTCGGAGTCCTCTCAGACATTGGTTTCCAGGCACAATGTCAACCATTACTTTGCATCATATGTCTATTATAGGATGACAACTATAGGAAAATTGCTTAAGACCTCAGATTTCGGGCATGTTTTCTTTTTTTTTTTTTAACTCTAACCCTAACCCTAACCCTAACCCTAACTTTATTTATTTGCCTTGGTGTTTGCCTAGAACTGGGAACTGGAACTACAGACAGTTGTGAGCTGCTGTTTGGGTGCTGGGAATCAAACCCGGATCCTCTGGAAGAGCAGCCAGTGTTCTAACCGCTGAGCCATCTCTCTAGTTCGGGTTTTCAATGACTGGAAAGATGAAAAGGGAAAACGAAGTCACCTGGGGAGAAAAACACAAAGGAAAAGTTCAGATGTCCCATAGAAAAGAATTTTCCAAGTTTCCAGTGTGCCGCTTTGCCTTCCAGGTATGTTGCAGAACAGGAAAATCTAGCTTAGCTACAAATGTGTAGAATGGAAGCCCACCCCCAATACCCCCTTTCCTAGCCCCTCCCCCAACCCCACATCCCTACACCAGCTCCACTCTCAACCCTCACGTTCACCCCATCCAAGCCTCACCCCTACCCCAACCCCAACTTCACCTGTATTTCCCACTCCAACCCTGACCCCCAACCTGACCTCAGCTTGTTAGAGAGAAAGGCTGTTTCTGTGCAGAAGAAGGAAGCAGGCCATGAGGAAACAGCCAAAATTCAGAGACATGCCGACTTGGTGGCAGAAAGGGAGATGTCTCCCTACATAGGTGACTCTGTTCTTCCAAAGGCATCCTTAAGCCTTCCCAGAACCTCCATTTCAGTCCTATGAATTGGCTTGCAATCGCAGGATCCAGTCCATCCTAGAGGACACCAATGTTGTTGAAAATTGTCTTTCCAGGGTCAAAACATAAATGCTTACTACGGAAGCCTCATTTGTGCACCGGAATTCCATGTCCCAGAATTCTCTTCTCCTTTCCAGCACTTTTACTTTAACTATGCATATACTAAATAGTAATTAAGAGCCATAATAACACGGTCTAGGGGGAGAGAATAAATGGAGTTGTGGGAACTGAGAACAATGGGTCCTGGAAAGAGTTTATTTGCCTCTGTTCTTCACTTGCAACAAGGGATAATGGTACCCACTTCCAATCTTCCCTCAAGGAACTGTAAAAAACAAAGAGCTGTCACAGCAGCTTTGGTTGAATATTAATCAGCAAGTGATGATGTAAGGAACCATCAGCTAGGGCATCCTAGCAGCTTCCGGAAACCTGGACTCTCCAGAAAGCTGCAGAGTCTAGATTTTGGCATGAGGCTGGGCCATCTATGGGCCTCACAGAAAGTTACTTTATGTGCGTGCTCATATTTCAGAAATTGGAAACAAGAACCCAAGATTTCTCCACATCCTAGGAACAAGTTGCCTGAGCTAGAAAAGCAGCCCCTTCTACTTTTGTATGAGGATAGAGAGCTTCTCTCTCTCTCTCTCTCTCTCTCTCTCTCTCTCTCTCTCTCTCTCTCTCTCTCTCTCTCTCAGAAAAACTTACTAAAGAAATCTTAAAGCAAAGAAATAAAGGCTTAGAGGAATTCTAGAATTTCCCAAAGTGGCAACAAGACCGCGATTCTTGTCCTGCTTCTGGGTAAGAGGCTAAATGCCACCAAAGGCCTCTAGGGAATATGGAGGGCTTGTGGAGTCTCCAGCAAGTCCACTGATTTGCAATCCTTGATTTCAAAATGAGACACACAGAAGTTAAAAAAAAAATGAATAATTCCAGAGGCAAAAGGTAGACAAGATAATTTAATAAAAGCTGACTAGAAATAAGTCAGGCTAAGGCCAGGCATTTATAAGAAACAATAAGCCTCCATGTATTTATTTGGAAAATGTGTGGCTGCCCCCCCCCAAAGAGCCTTAGAGTAAAAAAACAACCAACAGAGACCTGCATCTCATGTTCATCACAGATTCACAGTAGTGAAATTATGAAACTATCCTAGATACCTACCAACAGATGAACAATGGATAATAAAAACTCAGTACTTGCGAATAAACTTACAATTACTCATCCAAAAAGAATGTAGCCAGGTGGTGGTAACGCGCGCATTTAATCCCAGCATTCAAGGAGCAAAGGGAGTGGTATCTCTGAGTTTGAGGCCAGCCTGCTCTACAGAGCAAGTTCTAAGACCTCCAGGGACTATACAGAAAAGCCCTGTCTTAGAGGGAGAGAGATGGGCATTGCGGGGGTTGGGAGGGGGGAGAGAATGAAAATAAATTAATAAATTATGGAAAGCCCAGAAAGGAAAGAAAAGGTTTGCTGTCATGACCTGAGTTTGATCCCCAAACCCACATCCACGTGGAAAAGGAGAAAACAGCCTCTGACAAGTGACTACCTACTGTACTTCCTGGCTTGCAAGCACACTTGCATGTATGAGTGTGTGTGTGTCTGTGTGTGTGTGTGTGTGTGTGTAAATAAGTGATAATAAGCATAACACAGCATAAATAAGTAAATTAATACATTTTTAAGAAAAATGAATGAAAATCATGCCTTTTGTGGGAATATTGATAGGGTTACCAGCTGAAATAAGACTGATTAAAAAATAATAATAATAATAATAATAATAATAATAATGCATTTTTTTCTTATATGTAGAACCTATGAAAGTAGAAGGGGGGTGGTGATTTGTGTTCTACTTTATCACAAAACAGTAAAAACTGTGCTCTGCTTTCTCTGCCATAGCTCTACCAAGGCACACAGGAACATGCTGCTATGCCACAAAAAAAGAAGAGTTTTAGCAAGCCAAAATGTCGCTTGGGTTTCCAAGTATTGTTATGCAGTTAACCTGTGTTCTAAAACATGCAAAATGCACGTGAGGGCAGAGTTTCCAGCCTTATGTCACCAAGCCTTGATAGAAACAGAAAATTGCTAAATGACATCTCTATGAAAGGAGACAAATGCCTCCTTACCTAACTACTCTGGTACTAACCTCTCTTGAATGTGGAGATTTAGAAGGCCTCCCCCATGCTCCCTGGTGGAAGCTGTTCACATGATCAGCATTGGCCTCTGAGCTCTGAACAGGATCTCCTCAAGGGCACACTGACAGTTCCTGACTCCACTCCTAGGTACACATTTCTTAAGACAGAAGCCTGATATTGGCCACCAGCCTCACGCGGAAGAACACAGAGGTGTCAGGCTGGCAGGTCTTTCTTAGGGGGATCCTAGGTGTCACTTTTCTCTAGAATCTTATTCATCTACCATTGCACATATGAAAGCATCTTCTTCTCAGGCTAACATGCTTTCAGCAGGATACCCTGCCATAGGCAAGCAATGTTACATTGACGAGAATTTTGAATGTGGCTTTCTCTTATTTTAAATAGTACTTGTTCTGGACATTTTTATGTCTGGTAGAGTCTAGAACTTACCCAAACTATCTAAAGTTTTTGTTTTTAAAATTAATAAACTTCACTTCTTGGACCAGCCCTCCATTCTTTCTTCAGTTTTATTATCCAAACAAATATTTAGCTTCTTTCTGCACATTTTTTATACATGACACTTCCTATACATACCCACTGTGCTATGGATTGAACTCAGAGCTTCAGGCATGCTAGGGAAGGTCTCTGTACTGGAGATACAGCCCATCTCACACCAGTTTTCGTGAAGGATCTCTCCAGTATATACGCTGTACAAGCACAGAGCCTCACTCATTCATGAGGGGAAGTTTACTTAGGGCAGCTACTCTTAACCAGTGTTGTACTCACACGGGGTCACATGTCAGATATCCTGCATATCAGATGTTCACATTACAATTCATAAAAGTAGCAAAATTACAATTGAGAAGTAGGAATGGTACTGAAGGGTCACAGCATCAGGGAGGCTAGGAAGCAGTGGCTTAAAGGAGGTTTCAATTTTATGTCTCAGAAAAGCTCAATCCTCACTAATTCCAGAACTATTTATCAAGGATCTGTTGGGTGCTATGAAAATTAAATGACTAATTTCTATATGTTGAGA
The DNA here is from genome assembly GCA_004025045.1 of Sigmodon hispidus. Taxonomy (NCBI): domain Eukaryota; kingdom Metazoa; phylum Chordata; class Mammalia; order Rodentia; family Cricetidae; genus Sigmodon; species Sigmodon hispidus. The sequence goes on from PVIH01003827.1 coordinate 85,365, forward strand.
AGAATTTTCAAGAGTCTTGGAATATTCAGTTCTGGGAAGCTCAAGCTCATCGGCTCACATTAGCATAGTGTGTTTGCATTTCATTTTGCTTTTGAGGTTTTATTCCCTTCGGAAACACATACTTTCTCTGATCAAGGAGAGGTTAAGTGACTTGCCCCACTGACAAAGTCAGGCTTAGATGTAACTCTTTAATCTTCCCAGTTGCAAATATGACAGATAACCATTGTTACACACAGGCTGTGTGTTCTTGTCTCCATGAAGAATGAGCACTCTGTATTCTAATCCAGTTGATTTGCCTCTAACTCTTTCTACCATGCCTAGGTGATTCTGCCTCAGTCATCAGAGCTGTAGCAAGACAGCAGGTATTGTGGGTCAGCTATGCATCATCCTTCTCCAAGGACCTTGACTAACAACTGGGTCTTGTTTTTTCTAAGATATAAAATAAAGTTAACACTAGAATTGAAGTGATTTTTTGTAGATTTATATGGTACCTAGGATATCACTCACATTAAAAAATAAAACAACAAAATAGAAAACTTTAACTTCCTATGTCTTTGCAGAGATTCAGTATGTCCCAAGTGTTGAGTGTTCTGCTTAACTGGTGGTGGGACTATGATCCAGTCCCCAGCTGACCACAGCAAGCCAGTCTGAGCAAGGCCTTGACTCAAATATCACCACTCATTTAAGCAGAACTAAATTAATGTCATTCAAATAAACCAGTAAGCTCTTTGCAACACTCTGCACCCTGTAAGGAAAGAGCTGTGCAAGAGAAAATATTCCGTGCAGAAATCCCAAGGATGGAAACATCATAGAAGATGGAAGGAACCCCATCTGCTCTCACACATCAGATATGCCACTCTTTTAATGTGAATCACATCAGTCACTGTAAATAAAGGATTCTCAGATACCAGTTTTGAGGGTACCCATGTGTCCTGGACTGCTTTCTAGTTGCTGGAGTAAAATAACTTGACAACATGCAACTCAGGGAAGAAAGACCTCTCTTAGCTCTGAGTGCCAGGGTACTTCTTATAGCAGAAAAACCAAGGCAACAGGAAGTTAAAATGCAATTGATGTTTGCCAGGCTCGTTCTACACCATCCATCCATGCAGCTCTAGACCCCCTTACCAGCATTCTGCCTTCCGTTCAGTTCCTCCAGGCCTGTATATACCTGTTTCCCTCAGAATGGTTCCCACTTTACCCCGAGGACCGACTGCATGGGTGAAACTTTTCCTGAAGAACACCTGTCAGGCAGCCCGAAGCCTGCCATGCACACATCCTTCAGATATTAGTGCTCTGCAAAGACAGGATGATGAAAGGAAGCCCTTAGGAAGAGAGGGGCTTTTTCCTAATGACAGCATCCCTGGGCCCACTGATCTAAGAACCAGTCCAGAAAGTCTCCATCTTACAAGCTACAAAGTCTTTAGCTTATAGTTCTGTTGTTAAAGCTGTTGTCAAATCTTTCTTAACCACAATGGAGAAAGCAAGCATGACCACCATCCACAGAAGGTGGTCATCCCTAAAGATGTCCTCCCCCACCTGTGTGTTACATATGCATGTGGAGTCCAGGACTTGAGGTAAAATATCTTTCTCTATTTCTCTCCACCTTACTTTCTTTGAGGCAGGGTCTCTCATTCAATATGGAGCTCATGGCTAACTAAGTTCCAAGGATTCTTCATTCTCTGGCTACTTGGAGCTAGAGAGTTTTAGACACACTGCTATGCCCAGCTTCCTTCCCTCCATAGGTCCCCAAGCATATATGGCAGACACTTTAACAATCTCTCCGGCTCCCAATTATGTCTGAAAAATTGATGAGCTTTCTCCCAACTTGAAAGAGATAAGAGACAGAAAAAGGTAGAAACACAAAGAGAGGTGAAGTCACTCCAACATCGAAAAGCATAGCCACTGTCTATTTAAAAAAAAATTAAGACAGAACTACTTTGATTCTCCAAGTTTTGCATTTATTTTTTTATTTTTTTTTAAACAGGCTCAATTCACTTTTATTTTTCGTATAAAACCCTTATGTGGTGGCCACAGCTGGGTCCTCTGAACAGAGACTCTGGTGTGGGCTTTCATAAGATGGTCAGTGAATTCCTGATAAGGAGACTTGGTAAACACTGTTTCTTTCCAGAGAGAGGTCAGGCAGGGGTTAGGTAGCTGTGGGTCTTAGAGATAGCATCAAAGGTGGCCTTGGCAAAGTTGCCCAGGGTGGCAGTGCAGCCCCTGGCTGATGTGTAGCAGTCATCAATACTCGCCATCATCAATAGTTTCTTGGGCAGAGGAGCAGAGCCGATGCCAGTGCCTCTTGGGGCGGGGATAAGATGCACCAACACAGAGCCACAATGGCCTGTCACTTTACACAAAGCAGTGTAGGGCTTGCTGATCTTGTTCCCCCAAGTAGCCTCTCCGCACATGGACAACGGAAAGTATGGCCAAGATGATGGCACCTTAGATGGCAGTGGCTACCTCCTTGGAGCACTTAACACCAAGCCCAACATAACCATTGTAGTCCCCAATAGCAACAAAAGACTTAAACCTGGTCCTCTGGCCAGCCCCAGTCTGCTTCTGCACTGGCATGATCTTTGGAACTTCCTCCTTTATGGATGCACCCAGGAAGAAATCAATGATCTCTGATTCCTTAATGAGAAGGGAGAACAGGTAGATCTCCTCCAGAGACTTGATCTTCATGTCCTTAACCAGGCAGCCCAGCTTGTCTTGTCTTTGGCTTTACCTCCACGAGCCCCGCAGCCTTGGCCTCGACCAGGACCACAGCCAAATCCTCCATGGAAGCCGCTGCAGCCTCCTAATCCTGGGCCCCCGGGTCCTCTGGGCCCTCCCACTGCACTGCACAGGCATCATCCGCCATTTGGTGTTTTCTCGAGGAAAAAGAAACCAAATGTTTTGCATTTAGAGTTAAACATTCTAACATAAAAAAAATCCTCACAGCAGCTCTGGGCTGGACACACACACACACATACACACACACACACTCACACAAACACACACCCGCATCAGTTTGTAAGTGTTCCCAGCATGGAGCCCTTGACACACACAATTGCCATCCCATGGTGTTTTCTACCCTGTGTACCCTGTGTCCTTGCAGGAATTCCAAAGCCCGTGTGTGTGTGTGTGTGTGTGTGTGTGTGTGTGTGTGTGTGTGTGTGTGTGTGTTTGTGTGTGTGGTGTGTGGTGTGTGTGGCGTTTGTGTGTGTCTATGTGTGGTGTGTGTGTGTGGTGTGTGTGTGTGCACGCATGTGTGCCTCTTAGGGAATGGAGACACACAGACCATCCATATTTTCCTACAGAAACCTGCACTGGAACAACAAGAAGGATGTTTCTTTCATCACTGTGCTGATTTTGTCCAGTGAGTTTCATATGCATCTGTAATCTATGAAAAAGCATTTTTTAAATGAGGAAGAAGTTGCTAAAACAGTAAAAACAAGAAAATATTGAAAGTGTGGCTCAGTGACAGGCCACTTGGTGAGCATTTGTCAAGACTTGGATTCCACTCACTCCCAACATCAGGAAGAAGAGAGCGGGAGCACAAAATGGTGATATTCAACCATACACCTGAAAAATTAAAAAAAAAATCATTTGTGACTCAAAACCCAAGAGCTCTGATAAAACAGCCTTTTCCCAGGGAATCTGTGTACCCAGCCCTGGCCTCTTGTCTTTCCAGCCAGATAAGATTCACCATGGAGTGGGGGAGGGAAGGAAAATGCTTGGTCTATTGATTGCAATTAACTTTGCCACTGATGGCCATGTGACCGCAGGGGAGACACTGTGATTTAGCAAATGGGGTGAGACTCTGAGAGATTGATGGTAGCTGTCAATAGGATGGAGGACTCCAGCCCAGAGGGTCACATAACTCCATTTTTCCCACTTTGAAAGTAAAATTCTCAGGGAGATGGAGAGAGCAGTATTATAAGAAAGGAAGGTGAAAGAGATCAATGCCTCTGATCAGATTCCTGTCCCTAGGCACCTCTCCTGAGCCCAGAAGACAAAGCAAAGCTTCTTCATTGACATTTAAAGTACATAGTCTAGATGCCTTTGCAAGAAAGCATAATTGGAGGTTCTGTTTGCTTCCTGCTTGACGCCCTAATTTCAGGCTCCAGCTGATGAAGGTGTGGCTGTACTTTTCCCTTCTGCCTTTCCTCAAGAAAGGAGACACCTGTGTAGGGTGCTCTGGGGGCCCTTTGCATTCCAGTTCTATCTAGTCCATTGGATGGGAGTCCCATCTTCTGCAATAACAGCAGAATCAGGGAACAGAAGACAACTGTGGACTCCTCTTCCTCTGTGCCATTCAGTTTCTCTGTGTAGTGACTTTCTCCCTCCTGACTGATCAGCTCACGTGAAAGGTTTATTCTTTGCGCTGGTTGAAGGATGAGAGGAGCATGATAGCAGCGAATGACAACAAGATACTGGTGTTGCAAAGGATGACAACGGGAAGCCTTGAAAGGTCGATGAATTCACCCCAGTTCCAGTCAGCTCATTGGAATCCCCCCCAAGTAGTCTGTGTAGCAGGGCATGGAAGTCCCAAGAAATCAATATGTTTTCTCAGGGACTTTAGTGCACTCATAAATCATCATTTACATGACATATTTGTGCTAATAAATCTACCTTGAGAAGAGGCAAAGAAAGGAAACTGGTTAACAATGAACCAGGGTTCTAAGGGGTGGGGAGAATAGATGAGCCTAGGTTTCTATGGACACGCAGATTTGTGTGTCTGCAGCCAGATTGATAGGAGTGTTCTCTCCCCTGGGTGGCTGGGCTGTCTTCTGTTGGTGTGTGTGTGTGTGTGTGTGTGTGTGTGTGTGTGTATGTATGTGTGTGTGTGGTATGTGTGTGTATGTGTGGTGTGTGTGGTGTGTGTGGTGTGTGTATGTGTGTGTGTATGTATGTGTGTGTGTGTATGTATGTGTGTGCATGTGTGTATGTGTGTGTGTGGTAAGTGTGTGTGGGGTATGTGGGGTATGTGTGTGTGTGTGTGGTGTGTGTGGTGTTGGAATGCAACTTCCCTTTCTGACCAGGGAAGCCAAAGTCTGCTCATGTGACAAATGAGAAGAAGGAGGGCTTTGAGAGGGCTGTCTGTGGGTTCATTTGTTTTGGATTCTTATTAATTGCTTTTCCTAAAAGGACAAATGTAGGGCAAGTTTATTTAGTGATTTAGATAGATAGGTAGATAGATAGATAGATAGATAGATGGGTAGATAGATAGATAGATGGGTAGATATAAATGTATATGTGTAATATATGATAATATATATAAGAGTAGATAACTCATGAGTAAAAATTAAAAGAAAAATAAAGTATGTCCTCTGCCTCAGTTAGGCTCAGTAGCCAGAAGTGGCTGTCACATATCTGTGGGAGGGACAGCATCCAGGAGTCTGATGAGCTGTTGACATTTAAAATACTTTTTGTAGTTGAGCACGGTGTTACACACTTGTCATCCCAGCACTCAAGAAGCAGAGGCAGGAGGATGTCAAGGTTTTTGTTTGTTTGCTTGAGAGAGAGAGAGAGAGAGAGAGAGAGAGAGAGAGAGAGAGAGAGCGCACTAAGGGCTAGGTACTAGAAGGACTGCTTACCAAGAAACTAGGAGAGTCTACAGAGAGATGGCTCAGCATGAAACCCTGAGGACCTACAACACAAATAGAGTCTTGGCGTGGTGACCTGCATTACCAACACTGGGGTTGGGGTAACAGAAACGGGGATTCTGGCCCTTCCTGGCCAATAGCTCAGACTATTGGGTGTAGCCCAGGCTGGTGAGCTAGCCCAGTCACAAAAGGCCAGATGAGGCTGGAAGGAAAGTTCAGTGGGTAAAGGTGAATAGAGCTCAATGCTGGGAACCCACTTAAAGGTCAAGGGAGAGAACCACAAAGTTGTTCCCTGACCGTAGCATGTTGACTACATATATATCTTACTTATACCCCAAATAGTAAAAATTTCTAAAATAAGATGGATGTGGTTCTAAAGAATAGTGGCAAAGGTCAGTTCTGACTTCCACATCAAAGGACATGCACCTGCATCCACACAAATAAGAACACACGTGTATACACTACACCACACACAAACAGGAGAGGGAGGGAGGGAGGGAGGGAGGGAGGGAGGGAGGGAGGGGGAGAGAGAGAGAAAAGCAGGAAGGGAGATGTAGCTCAGTGGATTGTGTAGACCAGGCTAACCTGGGCATGCCTTGGTAAGGTTCACTGAGGAGGAAAACTCACCATCGTGAATGGCACTTTTCTGTGGATTTGAATCCTGAGCTATCAAGGACAGGAGAGAGCAAGCCAGTGGAAAGCCTTCATCCATTTCCTCTCTGCTCTTAGTCTGGGTGTGATTTGTCCTTTCCCTGAGGCTCCCACCGCTATGACTTCATCACTATTTTTGTTTTGTTGTTCTTGTTGTTGTTGTTGTTGAGACAGGGGTTTTCTGTGTAGCCCTGGCTGTCCTGGAACTTAGAGACTCAACTGCATCTGCTTCCCCAATGCTAGGATTAAAGACATGTACCACCATTGCCTAGCCTGTTTTATTATTTATTTTATTTTATCACAGCAACATATTTACCTGAGAAAAACTTGCTCATAGCCAAACATTTGAAAAATTTAAAAAGAAAAGCATATAAATAGAAGAATCACTGTTAACACCTGCACCCAGAGGAAAGAAGACATTTATTCTTTGGCATGGAAAACATATGTTCACCTGTATGTATCTTGTGTATGGGAGACACATGACCTTCATGTGCAGTAACAGAGACCAGCCAAAGTCATTTCCCTTTTGGGGTGCTGAGTCTTCTGTCCTCTGCCTGTCTCTTTTCTTAAGAGCATCTCTTAGAGGTTCAGATGGCCCTTTCACATGGGCACACAAAAGCGGCTTTCCCTCCCCCCAACAGACTGAGAGCAGAAGCTGTGCACACCACTTGCCAAATTTTGTTCTAAATTTGGAATTAATAAAGTTTTCAACTGAGCTATTATTTTATTATATGGCAGAAAATATGCATTGATATTATTTGCCCACATGTTTAAATTGTTTGGCCCCATAAAAGCCAGGTTTTAAAATAAGAATATTTGGCAAAGCAGAATCTCTTGATAAAAAGCATGTGTTCAAAAAAAAAAAGAGCAAAACTGGAGTGGGAAGATATGTTTTTCAAAACATTTCAAAACTAAGGATGAATAATTTATTTTCAACTGTGCTATAAACCAGGCCCCTGTACTACCATGTTCACCTAAAGAGAGCTGGGCCTCATTTTAGAAAATTATAGGAATAGGTCATACAATTACATTGATAATCCTATGTTTTATATACATATATACATATATACATATATACATATACATATATATATACACATTCAGGAAAGTGTGAGTCAGTATTCAGTATGTAAATGTGAATACGTATTATGTATATAACTGGGGAAAGTTCATGAATGTGTGTTTAAGAGTGGAGAGAGAAAAAGAGAGATTTGATCTGCCTAAAGAGGATGATATTGACACCTGCATCATCTCTATGGCACTTTCGCTAGATAAAACACCCCAAGGAAATGGAGACTTCCAGAAGGAATAGACATTTGTACTATTTGACACCAACCATATGGTGTACCCCTAATTTACAGAAAAATCCTAATCCAAAGAGCTTATTCTAATTAGTTTCATCCTACACAGGGCCAAACACTCAGATATAGAACTCCATGGAGCTGACCTTGGCAGGAACTAAAGCCAGCTCCGTGTAAACCTGAGAAATCCACTTTTTTCTCATCGCTGTTTTTTGATTCTCAGAATTCTGCCTTGAAAGAAAGCCTGGAGACAGACATGGGGTGAGCAGTCAAGCTTTAGACTCGAAAGGGTTGTTCCTCTCAGGAACTGTGTACAGAACATGCAGTGAAGAGTGACCCAGCATGACAAGAAAGGTAGAAGTACTGTGACTTCTTCCTGCAAGCCATGTTGCACACGAATGTAGAGTACTCAGTACCCAGGAGGCTATTCTTCAGCACCCTTTCCTCAAAGTGCCAAAGTTAGCCTCAGTATTGATCCTGAAACAATAACCATTGCCTCCTGGATCCATCCAGTCATTTAAAATGAACAGGGGATTTAAATAGGGAGAATGCATTTTAACTTTAGGTATATGTCTTCAGCAGAAGATTTTTATGTAAGAAATAAAACCTAGGCATGAGGCTCAGTTGGTAGAGGGCTTGCTCAGCATGCATGAGGCCCTGGGCATGTTCTCCTGCACACATAAAGCTGGGTATATCTGTGCAAGTCTATAATCTCAGCATGAAAATCTTGGGAAGTGAAAGCAGGGAGATCAGATGTAGGAGATCATCTTCAGCTGCACAATGAATTTAAAGACAGCCTTAGCTACAAGAGATTAAAGAAGGAAAAGAAAGAAATGGGGAAAAACAAAAGAAGTGAAAGAGAGGGTGTTTACCAAACAAAAACTGCACCTCTCAGTTTTGTCACTTTAAATTTCATGCACAAACAGGATGCTTGCGCAAAATGACAGAAACAAAGGAGTCTCCCGTCTATCACATCCTATTTCCGAATGCTGAGACAGCATCTAAATTTGAAGCTGATTCTGTTAAGTACAGAAGCGTCCTGAACGGAAAAGGCCAGATTTGGAACAATCAAAGCCTGATCAGTGAATGTGTGAAGCTCAGTTGTATAAAACAGAGCAGGGGCCTAGGAGCTTTGCTGGCTACTCCAGCCACAGCCTATGATGTCTGTCCTTGTCCTGGTTAATGAAATGTAAAGAAAGAAAAGCATCTTCAGCAGCACTGAGATAGCTCTGTCTTCATAGTGATGCCTTTGGGGACTTTGCATTGAGGGATTTTTCTCTTAGTTGCTGGGGTGGCATGACCAAGCTTCAACCTTTGGGAGTCAAGATTGAATCACAGCACTTCAATACCCATGCCTGTGGCTTCATCAGGCCCTTCAGGTGGGAGGTGATGAAGCCAAGCTCTGAGGAGGCTGCACAGCAGATGTATCTGGGACCATATTAGAGAGAGGCTGATGGGAGCAGAAGAATGGGACTTCCAAAGGTCAAAGTTCAAGGAAGACCAGCGCATCAAAAGGACAAGAGATGGTAAGAGGGAAGTCACTGGGAGACTTCCCAATGGGAGGGAGGGGTGAGCCTCCATGGGAATCTAAAAGAATAACAGACATTATTTTACCAATAGGAAGAAAACAGTCACAGTCATAGAAAGTGTTCTAGGCAAATCAAAAGCACTACTCAGTGTCCCCCTCTCCCACATCCTATTATACTTTTCACCCACACCTGAATTTTGTGATTTACTGGTCCTAAAAAGAAAAGGAAAAGGCAGTGATGGTCTTGTTTGCTGAATAGCTGATGTTGGTCTGGAGTAGAATGGCTCAGCTCCAGTGGGCTCCGTGTTGAGGGCTGTGTGCAGCTGCAGAGACAACCCCTTGGTTCTGTGAGAAGGACACACCTGTGTGTGGTCTCCAAGTTCCCCAGCCCACACTGCACATTCAGGTTGCAGTTTTATGTTGAGTATTTCTCATTTCTGCACAGTTCATATTTGCCAAAAGGATTCTTTGTTTAATTAGGCAAACAGGTTTAGGGGATAAAATTGCATGAACCAACAGAAAATAATTGCATATGAGATGCAGGGCTTTCAGAACATCATCTGTTCACCCTTCTCTCTGGCTTTCTACCTCTAGCAGCCCCTGCCAATATGTGTCCACTGGGAAGAATATTTTCAAAGACAGAGTAATTAAGACATTTTTGGCATTGAGTGAAAGTTCCTCATGAGTTTCATAGTATAGTGGGTCTGAAAGCATCCCACGTGGGCTACAGACCCTCTACAACCACCTAGTAAGCTCAAAAGCCAAGTTAAAAATTGCAGGGAAAATATTAGAGCCTTATAAAACAGTCCAAAACTAACCACATAACTTAATCCTGCCGTTTGCAGGTGTGCTTCTCTGTATGTGTGTATGTGCATTCTGGTTCCTGAGTGTGTATGCACATGATGCAAGCACCTGTGTGGAAGCCATAGGTCTTTTATCAGACACCACACACCTTGTTCTTTTCAAAATTGGGTCTCTCAACAGGCAATGGTAGTGGAGGCCTTTATTCCCAGCACTTAGGAGACAGAGGCAGGTAGATCTGAGTTTGAAGCTATCCAGAGTTCCAGGAGAGCCAAGGTTACAAAGAGAAACCTTGTCTCAAATAAAATAAAATAAAAATAAAACAAACAAAAAGACCAGATTTCTTACTGGCCTCTAACTGACAAATGAAAACAGGTTAACTAGCCAGAGAGCCTCAGGGGTAATTCTCTACTCTATCTCTCCTCCTCTAAGTTTGTGTGTGTGTGTGTGTGTGTGTGTGTGTGTGTGTGTGTGTGTGTGTGTGTGTGTCTTGAGCATGGGCATATATTGTGGCCTCAAAGAACAAAAGAAGGAGTTGGAAATCCTAAAACAGGAGTTGTAGATGGTTGTGAGCATCCATGAAATGCTAGGAATCAAACCCAGGTCCTCTGGAAGAGCATCCAGTGCTCTCAACCATTAAGCCATTTCTGCAGCCCCTACTTTAAAAAAAAAATGAGTTCTGAAGATAAAACTTAAGATCCTCATGTTATAGCAAACACTTCTCAGAAGGGTAAACGGAGGGTGCAGAGATCAGCTAAGGAGCCATACAGGGAAGTGAGACTGAACCTAGTTTCCAAGGTCAACCATTGTTCAATTAGACAGTAAAACTCCTCCAATTTTATTTCACAATTAGGAACATAGTTGTACAGATATTAATTCACATGTGTATGTGCATTTACATATAATTACATATAATTAACATATATAATATACTTAAATGTGCTTAACAAAAATTTAATTATTGGAGTATTTATGCTTATAAAATCACAATGGTAATTAATCTGATATTAAGGTAGTTTGACAAGAAATAAAAGCATTTTAAAGGAAGACTGTAGAGCTGCTTCAGATATCCTTGTGTTTATTTATCCAACAAACACAGACCTCCCATCAGGCTTCAGTTTGTTGACCATGAGGTAAAGACAGGTAAAACAGAGCTAAGCCCACATTTAAACCAGGGAAACCTAACACAAAAACAAATGTGCCTTGAGGGACATGAACCATGATGATTTTGTCTGTCCACAAAGTACTCAGCTACTGAGAAAAGAGACTGGTCCCCCGGGGGCATCCAGGGATACAAACATGATGCACATATCTCTTTGCCATGTACTAAACCTGAAATCCATTGTGTACACCATCCTTCTCCTTGGAGAGGCAATGTGGAGTCCTAGAGAATTAAGAACTACTACTGCTTGGTGCCAATTCCACACTGGGACTTGAAGACTATGAAGGAGGTAAAAAGAGACCATGCACACTGCTCCCCAAAGGAGAATTAAAGAACAAAGAGATGTGATCCTTTCAGAAATTTTCAGTTAAGAGGCTGGGAACATGAGGCAGCAACATCAAGTCATGTAGTCCTTCCTAAAGATGGTCCAGACCATCCCAAGCTTCAAGCATACATACGGGTATGTGCCTAGATGGTATAGTAGACTTGGGAGTCAAGATAGCTTTCAAGCAAGGGATTGTAGATGAGTAAACTCCAAAAACCTTAAGCAGGGTCTATATAGTAGCACAAGAAACTTGGAGAGAATCCAGAGAGGTGGGAAGGTGTGATCTTAGTTTTGAGATGTTGACTTGGAGTCAAGGCTGGATGTTATACCTTATATCTATCTTGCTTTATTAGTTAGACACATGTATCATCAGCTCAGATGGAGAAAACGCAATCATTAGTTTTGGAGCAAAGATAAGGAGTTTAAGGATTAAGCCAGGCCCCAGAGCAATATTGACAATTCAACACAAGAAAAGGCTTGCAGCATTAACTGTTCTGGTCACCCTCTGTAAAGAATTACTGTCAAGAGTCCTGAGGTTCGTGTATAATTTCCTCAGTTTTTAAATATCACTTTTTGCTGAATATTCTGTAAAGGTGTTCAGTCTCCATGAATGGTGACATCATGGGTGTCCTTTACAAGATTACTAATGACATCTCAGTGAGAAGAGCCAGTCCCCAAATTGCAAATTTTTCTATGTGGTTGGAGACACTGCAGTCTGATACAATCACACCTTTGTAAACAGGCTGCACCTGTAAGGCGAGTCAGGGAAGTCTCTATCAGGACTTCATTCTGTCCACTCTTTTTTTTCATGTTCATGTCTCAAAGTAGGGGAAGATAACAGCCTGAGTGTCTCTCAGTCCTCAACTAGAAATCACAGGTCATCTTTCTGAAGGACAGCAGGATGTTCCCAGGGTGTGTGGCTCATTGTCACCTCAGGTCCCCCTTGGTGGCCACACTGTTTCTTCTGCCAATATTTCTCCCGAAACACGAAGTCTCAGAGTGGCCATTATGCTTCCACTGTTCTCAAACTGAACGTATGCCTGTCCTACTCAGAAGACAGACAAGAGGGATTAAAGGCTATCCTTGGTTACATAACATTGAGGTTAGCCAGGCCACTTGAGACCCTATCTCTAACTCAGTTAATTAACTAATTAAACATGGTGCCAAGATGATAGCTCAGGAGAAAGTAAAACTAAGGACCTGAGTTTGATTTCTCCACAACCCACATAAAAATGATCGCACATGCCATAATTCTGGAGCTAGAAGGCAGAATGAGGAGTAGTGATCTCTGGGCCAATGAGAGACCTATCTCACTAGAGGTGGATGGACTTTCTGAGGATGATGCTGGAGGTGGTTCTTTACACATCTTCACATAAACTTGCACATGTATGAACAGCACATACCGAAACATGTGCACACATATAAACATTAAAAATATAAGAAACTTACTTCCACAAGTGGATCTGTCAAGATCATATTTCCAAGGCTTTGTCCTCAGCCTGGTTCTGCTTCAGCCATCAGCTCTGCATCTCACCTGTGCACACTCTATCTCCCCTGAGAGCTGGAGCATTGTGGAAAAGCCATTGATACTAAGTCTTCCTAGACCAGGAGTCATGATGACTCACAAGCCCAGTGAAGGCCATTGACCTTCAAAGGCCAAAACAAATAGAATGAAATGTACCTAGGGTTTCTACTCACTGTGGTGAAACACCATGCCCAAAGCAACTTGGGTAGGAAAGGGTTAATTTTCCTCACAATTCCATAGAACAGTTCATCATAAAACACAGTGAGGGCAGGAACTCAAGCAGGAGAGGAGCCTGGATGCAGGAACTGATGAAGAGGCCTTGGGGTGGGGGAGGTTCTGCCTACTGGCTTGCTCAGTCTGCTTTCTTACAGAACCCAGGATGGCCAGCTCAGCGATGGCCCCACCTACCCCCGTCAATCACTAATTAAGAAAATGCCTTGCAGGTGAATCTTATGGAGGCATTTTCTCAACTGAGGCTCCCTCATCTCTAATGAGCCTAGTTTGTGTCAAGCTAACAAACCAGCCAGTACATCACTATGCATGCTATCTCGCTGACTTGAATTATTCCTCTCAGGCTCAAGACTCCCTCCCTCCCTCCCTCCCTCTCTCCCTCCCACAGGGCTTTATTCAGAATCCCCCTTGATGTGACCACTAACTACTGTTGGGAGTCATATCCCTCTTTCCCCTCCGCACACTCGGACCCTTCTTACTCCACTCTTCTCTGCGTTATTCAGCCACAGTACCTCTTCTCTATGACTATATTCTTTTTAAAGTTCTCTTCCTGTGAGGTCACAAGACACAATCCCCTGAGACAAGACTGTTTCCCCCGAAGAAGTTGCTTTATAAATTCTGATGGGCCACGTGCACTACTGCAGTGATGGCAAGGACCCCCACAGATGACAAATATCTGCAGTTTATACAAAGAACTTGAGAGGGCTGGAGAGATGGCTCAGTGGTTAAGAGCACTGACTGTTCTTCCGGAGGACCTGAATTTGATTCCCAGCAACCACATGGCAGATAACAACAAAGCGCTTGAGAGCTCACCAGTAATCTCAGAGGACATTGGGACACCAACTGTCAGTGAGGGAATTTTCCTCGGTCCCATCAAACCATGAACATTTCAGTTCCTCAGACTTAAGTTGTTTGGGAACCTGAATCAGAATCCTCTCAATTCAGCCTCCGGGTTCCTTGCATCTGGAAATCCCAGCTAAAGTAACACTACAAAGTTATCCGGCTAAATACTGGTGGGCCTCCTGGCCACACCCTCCCAGGAAGTCTCTGAATCCTTAAGTCCAAGTTTGCCCAGGTCAGTGAGAGTCCCCAGAAGGCACCCTGACCACACACTCAGGCAGCACCAGATAAAAGGAAGTGCTGCTTGAAATAAAGACTTGTGTCTGGTGGCATAGCAACTTTGTATACTAACATCTTCATCAGCTCTTGCTACTGATAGGGATCCTGAGAGTTGGAGCAAGCTCATGTAGTTTTAATAAAACATCTTCTGATTCTATCTTAATATCTTCCCAGTTAATCCTTGGTTGTGAAATCTAACTTTCTACTCCCTTCTCAACTGCCTCAAGACAGTCCCCGAGCCAACCCTTTACAAACGTCTCTCAGAACCATTTCTCAGTCCAGGGAAATGTGGGTGGGCAGATATATATTTAAGTCCTGGCATTGTTTTGACTCTTTCCCTCACTGTCTTCAAATAAATTGCATGCAAACTTTGGAAAGGAAGTGGTAGGTTCAGCCTTTGTACAGTGGACTTGACACCAGCAGTCCAGCATCTTAATCTACAGAGCGATTGGCCGGATGAAAGGATGGGAATTTTCTGTCTGGGTTTCTTTCATCCTGAGACCCCCAAGATACAAGATGTTCTGTCTCAACTAGGTTCAGCTCCCAAATTCCATTCATGTTTTTAAGTTGCTGTGTGCAGGCTCGCAGGGTCTTTTTATAGCTTACTATGAAGGATTTTAGCTGTCTCCTCAATCCTCTTCCACTTCTAAGTCCAAGGTTTAAAGCGGACTTTGAGAGCCAAAGGAAAACACAGTTAAGTCAAGATGAAAGAGAGGGGGAGATTCGGCTCTGTAAACGTAAGAGGTCTCCAGACAGGAGCTGGCAGGGCTGTCCCCATTTTACAGCCTTACTGAAGGAGGGGAGAGTCTTGCACTCAGTCACTAGAAACCTACAGACTCAGACACTTTCTCAGGAAGTGTCTTCCATGCCTGTCTACACTCTCCACTGCTGAGAAGTCACAGGAGTGTGTCCTGATAGGACAGTGTGTGTGTGTGTGTGTGTGTGTGTGTGTGTGTGTGTGTGTGTGCGCGCGCGCGCGCGCGTATGATGTGTATATATGTATGTAGATAGATGTACAAATACATACATATGTGTCTGTATGTATTTATATATGCATGTATGTATGTTTTTGTGTCCACATGTGGTCTGCTTATATGCATGTGTGTTTGTAAATACATGTGTAAATGTATTGCATGTTTCTATGAACATACATGTTTGTGCAGGTATTGTGTGTGTGTGTGTGTTCATGTGTTACGTGTATGGAAGAACATGTGAGAAAGACATTGTGGTCCACTTTTATCATAGTGTCCTTGAGCATACATGTTTCATGATGCAGTTCAGGACTGACTGATATCAACAGAAAGCACCATCAGTCATCAGCAAAGACAGTTCTTTAGCAACAACAGCAATGGAAGAAGGTGCACTCAGAACACACCCGCAGAATGTCAGGAACTGTCACTTCACTGAGAACCCACAGGCTCCCAGACAACTCAGAGAGGCAGAGCTGAACACCACATGTGAAACTCTGTCTGGGAATGCCACAGGCATCACTGCTGCTCATCCTGACATTGTCTCCTGGGCACCAGGGCCCTCTAGCAGAGTTTAAGAAGGCACATGATTGCCACTTGGTGCTGTTTCTAGGTAAATGCTTCACTTGTATATGACCCACAGTTATAAAAGGGGAGCTGAAGAGTGACTTCCACTGAAAACAGAGCAGGAAATGAGCACCAGTGTAATTTCTGACCAGGGTGGGTCCTTGTAAAAGCTGGATGCTGTCATTTCCTCTGTGGATGTCTGTGGATGATCACAGAACCTTGACAGGTCACAGGGAACTGAAAAGAAGCTTATAGTTCCCTAGAAACAGAAATGTAAGAAACTGGGGCCATAACGTAGCAGTAGACTGCATGTCTAGCATACATAAGAGCTTGGGTTCAATCCCCGGTACAAAAACAGAGAAGCCAGTGTGCACTTATAACCTCAGCACTCAGGAGGCTGAGGCAAAAGGATCCACTTCAAGCTCCACCTGGGCCAGAGTTAGACCTTTTCTACCCCACCCAACCATGCCCACCCATACACACAAGTACACATTTGTGTTTGAGCAGGCAGACAAAACTAAACAGGTAGCTGAGCTCAGATCCCCTCTCCAGGTCCCTGTCTTCCAAACCCTAACAGGTGTCAAGGTCTCTGCATTGCAGCTGTTTCGCCAAGGTCACTGTAAACCACATCTTGGCATTATTTGCATCATGAACCATAGTCTGAATTCAGAATGCACCCAATAAATGTTTAAAAATAAGTATTATCTCAAATGACTAATATAAATGAAATAAAGTCTCAAGACTAGCAAAATCTTAAAATCTACAAAAGCCTTCTCAAATAAAAGAAATTTAGCTAGATAGTATTTCTCCCAATCTCCCGAAGCAGCTAGGCAATGGCCATACACCACATTCACTCCTTTTGATGTGGTGCCCACCCTTGGTATTTCCCACACCAATGTGTGAAAGGACTTCACAGGCAAACAATAGTCAAGAATGAAAGCAGGAGACTGAAAACACCCCAGTGGGTAAAGTGCTTGGCAATCCCAAGAGCCTTGGATAGCCCAGTTGGTAAAATCCATCAAGTTCTAAATCCAACCCTCTGGCCTGGGAAGCTAGCCCAGTCAGTAAGTGCCTGTCTTTTGAACATGAGGACTTGGGTTTAATCTCCAGGGCCAGAGAGATGCCTTTTTTGTCAAAGCGCTTGCCACAGGAGAATGAAGGCCCCAGTTCAATCTCGGGTAACCATATAAGAAGCTGGTGTGATATCCTGTGCCTGTAATCCCAGAACTTGGAGACAGAGACAAAAAGGTGGCTCCTTAGAGCTCACAGTGATCTACACAGAGAGGATGGTCGAGTCTGTCCCTTCATCTGCAAATGTTCCTTAAGCAAATATTTTTTGTATGGCTGCAATGTGCCAGTCTGCTTTCTAGGTAATGTGACAGTGGCCAAAACTTTAAACGACTCTGTTCTCCTGCATTTTGTTCTAAATTACCAAAGTTATTCTTATGAGAATATTAGTACTCTAAAAGACCAAAATTTGGGAACAGCCCAGTGTCTGCCACCACCTACATCACAGTAGGAGTCTGCATTCAGGAAATCCTAGGAAATAACATATTCAGTGAAATAAGCCTGTTGCCAAAGGGCAGGTATTAGATGGTTCCATTTATTCAAGGTATTCAGAGCAGCAAAGTTCTCAGTGAGAGCATGAGCAATGACTCCAGGGAGAAAGCAGTGGCATGAATCTGAGCCTGGGGTGGAGAAGGAGTTGCTGAGATGGAAGGTGATGGTGGTAGCACACTTCCTGATTGCTCTTTCCAGGGTGGAAGGATGCCACAGGTCTCCTCTCAAGTCCAAGTGAGAGTCAATAGCAAAGCCTGGATTTGAATCATGAATGCTTTGTGCATATGCTACCGCCCCATCATCCCCTTGCCTCTTTGACTGGTTTTACCAACTTTTTCAAAAAAAACAAAGAAAGCCTACCTGCCCCCTGCCTGCCATGTGGTTGCCATCAGCCTTGCCCCTGACAGACACCTTTAACTTATGAGGTTAGTGTCAGGGCAGAAGAACATGTGGACAGTGTTAGAAAATGCTTGGCTCAGAGGTCACTAACACCTCCTACACAAATCTCCCTGGCATTCTCCTCCATAGAAAGAATGAGAGAAACCCCATCCTGTTCAATTAGTTCAGGGTCTTACTTCCTCACTTTCCAAAATGGCAACTATTTTTTAAAACAAAATTTTCTGCAATTAATATATACATCTTTGCCAAGTGGTAGTGACACAAACCTTAAATGCCAGCACTTAGGTGGAAGAAGCAGGCAGATCTCCATGAGCCTACAAAGTAAGTTCCAAGACAGTGAGGACTGTTATACAGAGAAATCCTGTCTCAAAAAAAAAAAAAGAATACATATGTATTACCAAAGTTTTTTTTTAAGAAAATCTCAAAAAAGACCTCTTCTGTGGTAACAATTTCTGGGGCTTAAATGTGTAAAATGTGAGGCTTCAGACCTGTTTACCGGCACCCCAAGTGAAGGCTGCAGGGTCGTGGAGCTTGCTGATGCTCTGCTAGAGCACAGTAAGAAAGCTTTGGAGCTTTCGGTTCCTCACTTTCCCTGAAGGCAGAGCAAACACTTTAATTCTATTGGACATCTCACCTCTAATAAATACAGAGTCCAGGCTTTGACACTAGCCACATTTAGCAGCTTGGGCGAAGACAGCAGTCTCAAGAAACTTTGGAGTTTCTTCTGACTATACTGTGCATTTATTTATATAAAGTGACTTACAAGTATACAGTTCCAGCTGACAGTAAGTACATCAGTAAATTAAAGTGTCCAGAGCTCCTGAATGAACAAGTAATATGCCCAGCTAGAGAGGACTGTTCAGCTGCCCTACTGATATTTGTCCTGTCTCAGACGAGCCTTCACCAACTCTGAAGCTGGGACTTCTGGACAGTGAGACTGTCTGTCTGATAGACAGCACTGTGGCCATCCCTGCTCTGCCTAGTAATGCTTGTCTTTGGAAATCAACTGTTCTTGTCAACCTGGTACTGGGGTGTTTTCTGTACATTCCTTGGGGCACCTGGAGAGTCAAGCAATGGCCTGGTCAGAGCTAGAAGCCAGTGACTTAGATAGACATGCCATGGGTGTGGGCTCTGTCCCAGTACCCCTTGAAGGAGATCCCTTGTGCCTGGCACCAAGCAGTGACTGTGGTAGTGTAGCCTGGGACCTGACAGCTGGGTTTTCCCATTTAGCCCAGCTAAATTTCCATGCGTTAGACTCAAAATGTAACCCTCTAGTAGTTCTGCAAAATGTTGGTGGCCATGAAAAGGCAAACTGCTTCTTAACTCTCTTATACTACAAAAGAATGAACCCTAAGTTTGATGTTGGCTCACCAACTTCCTTGGGAAACACCTGATACAGTCCTCAAAGCTGAGAATCCACTTCTAAATGCATCGTTCTGGTTTGGGCTTCTGCATTACATGCCTAGTGGTGCTCCCTACATCTCCGCTACCCCTCAATTGACTATATTAATCAGGAGTGCTTCCTGAGAGACCCTGTGGCTGCCTAGGCTTGCCTTTCCTCAGGACATCCTCACAGGCACACTATCCCCCTTGGCACCCTTGGCTTTGTAACTTTATAGAGCTCTGGTGAGGTTGCTGTCCATAAAAGACTAATTTGTTTGAAATTCGCTTTGCTCACAGACTCAGCAAGGGCACATTCCCAAGCAAGCAGAAAACCATTCAGAGTGACCCTTTGACCTTTATTGCTTTTATTTGTAGGTAGGCTACAAAAGTTTGTTGAATTCATCACAAATTATGTCAACTTTTTGCACGTAAATAACTTTAAGGCTACTATAGGCCAGTATAAGGTAAAGTGTGCTTAGAACTCAGCATCTGGAGCAAAATCCGTCATCAGCTTATAGGAGGGAGGAGGAGGAGGAGGAGGAAGAGAGGGTAAGTGGCAGAAGGGAGAGAAGAGAAAGGAGAAAATGTGGGGAAAGAGGGAAAGGAGGAAAAGTGAGAAGAGGGAGGAAGGAGGGACAGGAGGGAGGGGAGGAAGAGGAGAGAAGAAGTAAAAGCCATCCTGACCCCTCTGAAGTGTGGCCTGGGCTAGAGAGCTGTTGGCCACAAGGATATGCAGAGCAGGCTGCTCCCACACTTTGATCTTCAGGTGGGGAGACCATATCAGACCTAGGAACACGGAACATGGGTTAGTAAAAGGCTGAGGTCTGAGACAGGAAAACCACATTCACCTCAGGAGGTTTTCTGGTCCCCTGTGTGACACAGTTTATCATGAAGTTCCTCTACAGCAAGCTGGTAGCAAGTAATTATTACCAAGTGCTTTGAAGTCTTAAAGAAACTCCTTGTCTTCAAAAACTATCCTTTGGGTTTTGATGTTTTCAGAACCCCACAAGATGGTTTTTCAGATCCAGTCAAGTATTTGTGAGAGTGCTTCCTGCAGTCTAGCCTCTCACTAAGCGTGGGTTTTACTGTGGTTTAAGATAAGCTGGCTAAGAGTCACTGTGTCCAACTGACTTTAGAACTCTATGCAAAATGTAGGAAATCTCCTTCGTGTAATGCCCCCAGGAAATGTCCTTGCTCTGTTTATAAAACAAGTCAGCAGCAAACACCGAAACACTGCTGCTTCCTTTCACACCATCATTTTGATACACCTGGCATTATGGTCTGGTTTCTGAACCCATGCTTGCTGTGCAAAGCCAGGCTCCATATGCACTACAGCTGTCCTTCCAGAAGGTCATAAGGCAGCTTCCAAGAGCTGAGGGCGCGACCTCTCACAATCCTCACTCTTCTCCCACATCACAGGACAGAAAATCTAAAGAGCTAAAGGCTCTGAAAACTTGCTTGAGTCCTAGGACCACACAGCAAGGAAGTATTCAGATGGATATATCCCAGGCTCCTTGGAGGCTGCTCCTCCAGGTCAGCAGAAGTATCTTCCCTGTTTAGGAATTGCAGTGCAGTAGGATGGACAGTCCTTGTCCATTACCCTCATCCCATGGGATCTTTCTCCCTGTTCCCGCTCCCCTTAGCTGAGCCATGGATCCAGAAAGTTATATTGAACACCAGAGAAACCACTGCCTGAGTCTCAGAATTGCCTCTTGGGCCGTCATCACGGGCATCTGAGTGTAGATGTTTTGCATCTCTAGGGATGGGGGCAGGGTCAGGAGGAAGCTTCACACTGCTAATGACTACTTTCATTGTTAATAATAACATTCCCATGCATAGTTGTCTATATTTGAATAGTGAGATAGGAAACACTGCTAAAGGATGAAACAAAGCCCTGTGCTGGACCTACAATGACAGTTTGGAATAAAAGGCAGTGTTTGCAAAATTTCCCCAGGGGCTCAGTGATGGGGAGGGGGCAGAGAGGTACCTGAAGCCTGGGCTTCCTTGGGTGTGTTCACATACCAAGGGTCTAACTACTGGAGGAGCTTTGCCCCGGTGGAAAGGAAGAGAAAACCCTCACATCTTGTTTTGGCTTGTGCTCCCAGGGAGGGTGGGGATTTGGGAAAGAAAGCCTGCATTTATGCTCAGCCTTAGCGTGATTTACAGCAACTGACAAGCCAGCCCAAATGCAGCTCTCATCTACCCAGCTCCCTGCTCTAGCTTTGCAATCGGGAAGTGTTACCTGGCAGAGGCTTCTAAAGGTAACAGGGGCTTCTTTCCCCAGAATTCCCTGGAGCAAGGAAAAAAGGGGCTGACGACCAAAGGAAGTTCCT
>PVIH01003827.1:113201-152648 GCA_004025045.1 Sigmodon hispidus
GTAACCCCCTCCCCCCCAGGCGCTTTCAGTCCTGATATTTTATTACAGCAATAGGAACCCTATGTAAGACACTTCGTCTCTCATTCACATGCACCACACACACACACACACACACACACACACACACAGAGCTTGTATATACAAGTGAATCCCCAAGAAATAAGATGACTAAAAAATATTTAAACTATGCAGTGTTTAAACTTAAAACCTAAAATCCACAGAAAATGCCACCACTTGGCTTTTAATTTTTTAACTTATTTGTTTATTTGAACAGTGTCTTACTGTGCAGCCTTGGCTAGCCTAGAACTTACCTCTTCCTCCAAGTGCTGGGATGAAAGGTGTTGCCCTCAAGTCTAGCTACCACTAAGTGGTCATAGCAAAGCCCAGGAACCTGCATTTCTGCATTTTAAATTTGAGGGTAAAAATGCCCTGTTGTCCCAGACATTTGTTCCATGTGCTTACAGAGCATACTCCATACTTATTCTCGTTAGTCCCTGCTTATAGATACTACACTGGCTGAATTTGTATGTCAAGCTAGAGTCATTGGAGAGGAAGGAGCCTCAGTTGAGAAAATGCCTCTATGAGATCCAGCTGTAAGGCATTTTCGCAATTAGTAATCAATAGGGGAAGGTCCAGCCTATAGTGGATGGTGCCATCCCTGGGCAGTGGCCCTTGGTTCTGTAAGAAAGCAGGCTGAGCAAACCATAATGAGCAAGCCAGTGAGCAGCACCCCTCTGTGGCCTCTGCATCAGTTGCTGGCTCCAGGTTCCTGCCCTGTTTGAGTTCCTGCCTTGACTTCTTCCAATGATGAACTATGTATGATATGTAAGTGATAGCCAAATAGACCTTTTCCTCCTCAATTTGCTCTTTAGTCATGGTGTTCAGGGCAGCAATAGAAATCCTGAATGACTAAGGCAGATAGAAATAGGCTCCCTAGTGCCTCTGGGCCAAATCTATTCCTGAAAAGTATTCTTTGTTATTGTTGTCTATAGTCAGTTGTTAGTCTGTAGCTTTGCCTGATTCATAAGCTAAACATTTTGGTTTTTAAGGGTATATGTGAGAGAGGAGTTGGAAAGAGAACCCACAGTCTACAGAGGGGTTGGTACTGCCCAGCATTTCAAAAATCCGCTAGGGTCTTGGAAGTCATTTCATCGGATAAGGAGGACTAGAGAAATCCCATTGAGTTTCCTAGGACAACTCATCTGGGTATATGAGAAGTTCATTTTCCCTGGGTTTTGGTGGCTGGTGGTGTGATCTAGGGAGGTTTTTCTAGGACCAAGAGAAAGGACCTTCTGGGAGTTTGCTGGTCATCTCTTCTGGTCCCTATCACTCAACATTGTCATCCCACCCTCAGCCTTCATCCTCGTGTGGCCTACATCCTCTGTACACAGTATCCATCTCCTTTGTCCAAGTCCCACTCGCAACCCCATGGCCTCAGCTTAGCTCCATCATTT
This sequence comes from Sigmodon hispidus, assembly GCA_004025045.1. Taxonomy (NCBI): domain Eukaryota; kingdom Metazoa; phylum Chordata; class Mammalia; order Rodentia; family Cricetidae; genus Sigmodon; species Sigmodon hispidus. The sequence goes on from PVIH01003827.1 coordinate 114,656, forward strand.
TCAAAGACCCCATTTCCAAATACGGTTGTGACCACAGATCCTGGGAAGAAGGCAGAACTAACCATGTATTTGAGGAGACACATCTGATACGGACACCCACCCCTGTAGTGTGTGGAACTCTGGCCCATCCCACCAAGGCAGAGCTGCATTTCTGATTTATACCTGTGCAGCTTTTAGGCTCATTTTGAGTTGATTTAGCTCAGTCTCTGATTCCTGCTCCATTTCTGAAGCTCTCTTGAAAAGGGGAAATGGAGGACGGTGTGTCCTGGGTCTCTATACTCAGGGTTTCAAAACAAAAGCACAAAAAAAGTTACTGAAAGGTTGTAGCTGGGTGTGATGGCATCAATGAAAGGTGGGAGATCCTGAGTTCCAGCACCCTGCGCCACATGATAAAACCCTGTTTTTATTTTTATTTTTTCTATTTTTTTTTTTTAATTAAGGAGAAGGGATTATAGAAGGACATGGAGGAGGAGAACACAATACTGATCTTGAGCCTTTTAAGCTTCTGTGACTTCAGGTAGTCTCAGTTCCTTTTAAACTGGAGGAAGCCAAAAGTGAAGGAATTGTCTTTCCCATAGAGGAAGGGGTTCCTGGTGCTAGAGTTAAAGAGTTTGCAGCACACAAAGGCATCAATTGCCTCCTTCAGGGGACTACCAAGTGCCTGCCCAGACCTGCTGTGAGCCACTGTCACCTAAAAGTCCTGCTTCCAAGGGCTCCATCTCTGGGTTACTAATCTCTTAACCCCCGGAGTGCCTCCTCAGTAAACACATTTAGCATTTAAACAAAAGTAGCAAGTGTCAGTTAATTCTCCTTAGGATAGCCTTCCATGATAAAGCCTGAGATTCTTAAGAGAGAGAGGGAGGGTTCTGAGCTTGAAAGATCGACTGCCTCCATCACCCATGCTCTCAGGTTTCAAGGTGTGTTTCCTGAGAGTTAAAGGCAAACATCCTGTTCTTATCCTGCAGCTACCAATCTAATTGACAGAGAGAGACCCAACACACAGGAAACCAATGCTTTCTTTATCCCGCCCAGGGAGATGCCGCAGTATGATTCTTGTAAGCATTGCACATGAGATTGTGAACTAGGGACCTTCACCTTAGTCACCTGCCACCCTAACTCCTGTGCCCTTTCTACACACTGAACACTGCCCTCCCTTCATAAGACAAGGAGGGAGAGTGAAGGATGACGTCATGCCATTGCCCTTCTTGGTCTCAGGTAACAGTTTGACTGCAATGTAACTAACAGGTTAGGCACCTTTTAAAAATGCAACTCAGGGACCTCAGGTACTTTAGAATGCCACACAAGTGTCACCACTCACTAATCTACAGCTTTAATGTCACCTCCAGAGAAACCCTGCACCCACTGGTAAGCACTCCCCCATTGTGTCCCTGGCAACTGTTTGGGGGCTAAAGAGGCAAACTTGTTTGCACTATCTATGCTCAGTGAGCAGAACCAGAACACAGAGACCCAGCACCAACTCAGTCATGCCCTAGGGAACTCACTTAGACATTTAGTGGTTTTTATTTAGTCCTGCTCAAATCTAGTTCCTGACAGATATAACAAGGGAAGGAAAATTTGAAGCTCACTTTGAGACTGTTGCCATGCCTCCAGCAACTGAGTGCTCCAGAAGAAAGAAACAGGCCCTACTGGAGGTGCTAGGTTCCCCAGGCTCAGCTGCTTGAGAAGCACCAGCCTGTTAGCACAGATCAGTTGGTAATTCTCCCAATGATAACAAAGTTTGGAGGTGGGAGGTAGGAGATGAGATGGGGGTGGAAACTAAAAAGGTAAGCCAGTCTGGGGTATGACCTGAAGTCCTATTTTCTTTGAGTTCTCACTGCCTTGCACCTCACTGATTTAGATTTGGACCTAGATACGTATTACCCTGTGATGGCCTTGGTTGCCTATATAATTCAGGGCAGGCCTCCTGTAGTCAAACACACATGGCCATTCTTTCCATATGTAGTGTTGATTTTCAGAAAAATCATGCCAACCTTGGCTTTCTGGGGAGGAAAGTACAAACACAACACATGAAAGGGACCCTTTCCTCAAGGTAATCTCAGTGTCATGGTCACTTTGAGGTAGATGCAGGGTTCTGGGGGAGAAGCCCCATGTCACAGCAGCACAGGGCATGGGGTAAGGGAGATGGGAGGGAAACGGTCCTGGAAGGAGCTGTAGATTGAGAGGGAGAAGAAGTCATTTCCTCCTAGATATATAAGCTACAAGTGTATCTACGCCTCACTAGATGCACAGTGCACACACATACCTGAGAGAGTGTGCACACATACATAGAGATACATTTGTACACACACACACACACACACACACACAGAGAGAGAGAGAGAGAGAGAGAGAGAGAGAGAGAGAGAGAGAGAGAGAGAGAAAGAGAGAGCGCTAACAAAAGTACCTTCTGGTTACTAAGCACTTGCTGCTGCTAAGTGTTCAAGAAACCACATACTTTCTAAAAACAGGCAGAGGCATAAGATTCCCTGCCCCTCCCCTCCCCGTGTCGTGTCCGTCCCCCACACACACACAGGGTTAGGGTTAGGGTAGCATGAGATGGACTGGATACAGTAATGCCTGGTTTGGGATGTCTGTCTTCTCTAGCAGACTCCTGGATGTTCTGGCTTTGGAAGCAGAGTCCTTGTTGGTTACAAGAACAAAAGGAAGGTCTTGACATGGGTAAGGGACAGAGGTAGTGGAGTTTGAGATGACAGAAAGGAGGGCACATGTTCAGGAACAAACAACACATCAGAACAAAGATCACAGAAGCCAAGGAACTTAGTCATCAAGAGCCAGCCTAAGTGGGAGAAAGTATATCTGCTTCCCATTGGGAGGCTTAGAGAACGATAGTAAATGCAAGGCTGTAGAGACAGACATACCTTAGCAGATGACACAGTCAGCAGCACTGTGTGGCCTGCACACACAAGCCAGTCCTCTAGTCTAATAAACCCTGTAAAGGCTTCTGTGTCTGGTGCCTCTCCATGTCCAGCTATCACTGAGACAAAGAATGGTGGAACTGGGAGCAGAGCACTTCTGAGGATCCCGGGTGCACCCATATCCTTGAAGAGAACAAACTAGAGAAAAGATGATGACCGTCTTCAAAGAGAGAAAGCCTCCTAGCTACAGGGAGCACAGCTGTATCTAAAGAAAAAAAAATGAAATTTAGAAAATCCTGGCTCTGGGAACTAAGCCAGTCTCGCTGGGCAGCACTAAATCACCTCCAGCCAATATCCTTGGGGAAGGGCAGTTCAGAGCACAGCTGGATCCAGAAGGTCTGGGTCCACAGGAGGGCTAATTAACCTTTATGTGTGTTAGTTTTCATGTTTGTGATGGTAATTTCATTTTAAAGACCCATACCTGAGATACATGGATAAGTAGTGCCTGGCGCAAAGATACCCCTGTCCATAAGGAACTCACCTCTGCTGGTTGTCCTGGCTGAGAACTTGGGGACAGTGCTTTTCATGGAACTGTTCACATATGCAGGGCTCTTGAGGCAAGAAGGATTCTTGAAAAGTTACCTATAAGAGGGCTCAGATAGGGGGAAGTTTTGAAAGTAGCATGTAAATTGATGAATAAGTTCTTGATCACCTCTAAATGCTGATTCTTTAGAAGCTACTTCAAGTAAATTGAAAGCAAATGTTCACTCTGTTCTACCGTGTGATACAGAAAGAGTCCAAGCTTTGGGTCTCTGGAGACATCATTGGTTAACTGCAATGCTAGAGACAGAAACAGGTGTACAGTTTGCTTATGTGCTGGGTACAAAGGGTTACAAAGAGGACAGTCACCAGCCATAGTATATCTTGACCCTACACAAGTTTGTAGAAGTAACTAGTTACTTACAATGAAAGTTACTCAGTCTGCCACAGGTGTTAGCATTTATGGGCTGGACTGAGGCAACGGTTCAGTGGTTAAGAGAGCAGCTGCTCTTGCAGAGAATTGCATTTTGTTCTCAGCACCCACTTTACAACAAACTGAAACTCTAGTTTCAGAGGATCTCACTCTTCTGACCACCAAAGGCATTGGGCATATGTGTGGTACACATAGACACAGGCAGGCAAATACTCATACACATAAATTTAAAAATCTAAATAAATAAAAAAGAGAGAAAGGAAAAAATAAGAAAGATCAACATGTCTTAAAAGAAAACAAACAAAAACCCCAAAAACCTTTTGTCCGAAGAGGAAATTTGAATATTTTCTGTGTGAAGAAGAATCAAGGATAGACTTCCTGTCCACTGTCAGCACAGGTTCTGATTCTGGCATGCCTGGTTTAGACTCTTTGCCACTTGCTGGCCTCAGGAATTACTCAGTCCTTCAAATCTGGGTGATCTTCCACCACAGTGACAAGAGGGTGAGTGTCACACCTATCACGTGTACCACCCTCAGAGCCTGGAGCTAGTAACTCTACGTTATTTCTTGATGAAAACTTCATCTAAAGTACTATTTAACATCAGACTCATTTAAAAGCTCTTTGGGAAGCTAAGAGCACTGACTGTTCTTCCAGAGGTCCTGAGTTCAATTCCCAGCAACCACATGGTGGCTCACAACCATCTATGATGACATCTGGTACCCTCTTCTGTATGCTGTATACATAATAAATAAATAAATCTTTTTTTTTTTTTTTTTTAAAAAAAAAAAAAGGCTCTTTGGGAACAGGGAATTATTCAAATTCTGTAAGTACATCATGGTTACATTATTTATCTACTGTCTGTCTATTCATCTACTTACATATTTACTTATATTTATTGACTCATCCATTTACCTGTAGTACCTTCTATCCATCTAACCATCATCCTTCCATTGTAACCTTCCTATCACCAATCTAATCTATCATCCACATCCATCTATCTATCATATATCTTCTGACTTACTATCTATTAATTTAACCATCTATCTAATCTATCTATCTATCTGTCTGTCTATCATCTATCTCCTGACTATTATGTATCGATTCATCATCTATCTCCTGCCTATCTATCTATTGAACCATTTATCTATTCTATTATCTATCTATCTATCTATCTATCTATCATCTATCTCCTGCCTATCTATCTATCCATCCATCCATTTATCTCCTGCCTATCTATCTATCTAACCACCTATCTAACAATCTATCACTCCATTCCTGTACCCGTTCACTCATTTATATATCTATCCATCTGCCCATCTGTTTACCCTCCCCTCCACTCATCTGTCTCTCTGTCCATTTGTCTGTTAACCTGTGTATCTCAATGCTAGGGATTCAGTGTTGGCCTACCACTGACTGGTCTCTCACAGTCATTTTTGCTTTTCTTTGTGCCTATTTATATTTATTAATGTGCCATATCTGATAGGATAACAGGGCAGTACAAACCATAATTGCTCTGAGGAGTAGCCTATGTTTTGCCCATATAAGATTTTAAAGGCCATAAACAATTGGCATATATTCCTTTATCTGAGCCATAGAGTACTTTGCATTATTTCTACAAGGATGGAAAGGGGATTAGTGAAGGATGGGAAGAGTTCTATTACATTCCCAGGGCCTCAAAGACGCTGGAATTTGTCTGAGAGGCCACAGCTTTTTTCTGCCTTTAGGTGTGATGTGATTCAGAAACTGAACATGGACCTTAGTATTGTGCAAAAGGCCAAGGTAGAAATAGGCACTAGGCTCTTAAAAGTCCCAAGACTTCTATGGAATGAGGGAGTATCTGGCACATTCTCTAACTTTTTTGCATGCAGTAAGTCTAGAAACCTTGACAAAGCCAGAGAGGTGCAGGCCCTGCAGGGCTCCTCTGCACCATTCAAATGCCTTCTAACACGGCTTTCCATTTTAGGACACCTTGGGGGTGGGGGTGGGGGAGAAAACTCCAGGCTACACAGGACAAAGGCTCTCAGTTTACAGCCTTCCATTAGCTCCCAAGGAAGGGATCTTGTGAAGACACTTTGGCTCCTGTTAGTTTTATTTTTATTTATTTATTTACTATTTTTTTTTTTCTGACTGGAGATAGAGCCCAGGCCCCAAGCTTAAGCAAACATCTTAATTAGCCTCAGCCCCTTCCCTTTCCTAAGGTCCTCTCCTTGATAGCATTATTCTATCAGACTTCCTCTCTTTATAAGTGGAAGAGTGACTAATCCACAGGGCATGGCACTCTGTCCAGTGGAGCCATGATCTGGTGGATGCCCTTGCCTCCCACTGAGGAGGGCTTACTGCTGAGCTAGCACCTTGGTGCTCACAGGTGCCTCCATTTTTCTCACTTCTCCTTGGAGTTTTGCTGATGCAATGCTTCACTCCTCCCACCCCCAACATGAAGATAGTGATGGCAATTTATAGACTATTAGGGAAGTGTGGCTGACAGGGTGCCCATCTTGTCTTGGCAATGAGAGCACTTGGAAATTTCCCATAAGTGGGAAGTCTTCCCTTTTCTCTACCTGAGAATAATGTGTGGCCTGGTCACCCAAAGAGAGACAAGGCCCTGGATGTCAGAGATAGTCAATGGCAAAGCCACTTCAGATGCAGGTGGCTGAAGCATCCTTGTGTCTTCGCTTTAGACCTAGTCTTTCACTGTGACTTATACAAAGTACTGAATGACTAAACATGGACTTGAATAACTGATCCCAGTTGTCTGGTAACAAACCTGGCACCCGGCAATGTGACCTACTGAATAAACATTGTGTTCCATTACAGTTGATTTTTTAAAGAAAAATCTTAATATTAATACAAGCAACCCCCAGGAAACTATCCCATAAAGGCTTGGTTCGACTCACATCTTTCCTCTTAGAAAGAAGACCCCCAGCTCACTCCTGCATTCATGGTGATTGTTATCAGCAGCCCTGGACCTGACCACATGACTACTCTCATACTCTCAACCAATGACTTGTGAGGAGTCATGGCACATGGAATTGTCTGGACCAGCACATAATCCTGGGCTCTGGACTGCATGACTATTTCTGTCAGTCAACAGTAGTTCCCTAGTAACGGCCTGGTCTCTGAAGTGATGGATGAGGAACAAGAAGAAGCAATCAATCTTTCTACTGGGTACCACTGAGAATTCAAAGGTGTGACTGTTTTCCCTGTATACTGGTTAGTTTTTCTTGTCAAGTTCACATGAGCTAAAGTCACTTGGGAAGAAGTTCCGCTGAGGAATGGCCTTTGTTAGATTGGCATGTCTACAGGCTTCTTCCTGATTGCTAATTGAGGTGGGAGGGACCACTTCACAATGGGCATTACCACACTAAGGAAACTGGCAGAGCTTAAACCATGTGGAGCAAGCCACTACGCACCATTCTTCCATGCTCTCTGCTTCAGTTTCTGCTTCCCTACAAGAGGGATAGTGACCAGGAAGTGTGTGCCAAATAAAATCTTTTCTTACAGAAGTTGTTTTGGGTTCGAGTACCTTATCACAACAACAGAAACGCAAAGCAGAACTCACAATCATCGGAGAAGAGCCCAGAGCCCAGCACATTCTAGTATTAACTTTCCTAGTTGGAAGAGGTGTAGTAAGAGTTCATTTCATGGATGTGTCCTGTAAACTCTTTCTCTACTAAGGATACAAATTATAAACACAAAACAAAAATGAGCAAGAAAATTGGGAATTTTTCATTTCATTTCACTTCACTTAGCATTTTTTTCACTTTATGCCTGTTTGAATTAAAATTCAAGAAGAATTCTGCTCTTTTAAAATGGCTGTCATACCAAGCAGAGGTGGTGCACACCTTTAATCCCCCGGGACTAGGAAGGCAGTAGCAAGTGGATCTCTGAGTTCAAGTCCAGCCTGGTCTACAGAGTCAGTTCCAGAGAAACCCCATCTCAAAATGCAAAAAAATGGCAATCATTTTCAGAAAAGAGGAAAAAGATTGTAAATGCTATAATTTTTTATATAAGGTAAATACTGTATCATAAGAAGTGTGATTCCAGCTGGACTCATTCTCTCTGTAGCATGGTTTATTTATTCATGGATCTGTTTCTGTGGATGCTGTGAAGTTTTTCATATATTACCTTTGGAGATGCTGAGGTGAGGACAGAAACATGACGCCAGTCCAACCACCTCAACCTGGCTCTGCTGTCACTCATCTGCACACTACAGGTTATTTCTGTGACTCCTCAGTATGCTAACTCATAGAAATGCATTGAAGGTGACCTTCAATTGCAGCTCCTGTCATTGCTGCCAAAGCTCCCAGGTTCTTGCATCCTAGGACAAAGGATTGTACCAAGGACACACATGGTAAGGCAGTAAAAACAGAAAGTTCCTGAGCAGGGAAAGGCATTTGCTCAAAAGCACTGTGCCACCTGGTTCAAGTGCATGCATTGTTTATTGTATGTAGCCCAGATAGAGAATGGCTTTCTGGTCTTTCTCTTCCAACGGACTTCTTGTTAAGCATGTGGTAATCTTGATGTGGCTTTAGTTCCACATCCATGCTCTCTGAAATGAAGGACTAGATATGGCAGCCTGGCTGACTCAGCTCAGCTTAGATTTCCTCAACTCTCCCAAGCCCAGAATCTGTTCCCTGGAGAATATATATCCTTGGTTAATGGGGAGCAATGTAAAGTGGCTTCAAGATAGAATGGGGCACATGACTCTGTCCAAGCTCTTTGTGTTTCCCTAGTTCCCGTTTAGTTGTTGCAGAGAGTGAGTGGCAGCTCTTCAGCCCTTAAAGGAACCTTCTTTTCCAATGCTATTACCATTGTTACTGCTGTGTTCCCAGACACACTATCATTTCTGGGGAAATGACTGGGAGGAAGCGAGGAGAAGGAGATGGTCTGTGTGGGTATGGGCATGAGAGTACAGGTGTCTGTGGAGGCCAAAAGGGGACATTAGATTCCCCTGGGGATGTCAGTCTCCAGGCGTGGATGCTAGGAACCAAACTCAGATCCTTCTTCACCACTGAGCCACCTCTCTGCCTCCTACAGCCATCCACATTTCATGGTGCTTGAGCCACTAATTGTGTGTACTTATTTGGTTTCAACCTCACCATTTTCCATAGTCTAAAATTCTCTGTAATGTTTGTTAGTTTTTTGTGCGTGGGAGAGACACACATACTCATTGCCAGGTGCCACATGAGAGTTTACTTCAGGGAGTTCATATGCTCAGAGATTGGAGGTGGGGATAGAAAGAAAGAAGGAAGGAAGGGAGGAAGGAAGGAAAGAAGAAGAACTGGCTGCCCTGTTTTTTTGTTTTTTAGAGAGAGGATGTGCACAGATCTACGTAGCCACACCTGAGGGTGTTCCCTTTGTTTGGTGGGTTCTGCCAGGGCAGCGTGTGTCAGAAACACCTACAATGTAAAACTATAAAAACCATCAATGCACATATGCTTTCATTCTGTTTTCCTTGTTCAAAGATGTTTCCTATAATAAAAGGGTTTCCTGCAAGATTACTGTCTTTAAGTATTTTCCAGAAAAGTTTGGAAGAAGAGCTAAACCCTTTTCATAGATGTTAGGAAGTTGGTACAAGAGCCTGAGAAGTAACAATGCATACCATATATGTATAACCTCGTGTCTGTGTGGGTCTGTACAGTTTGTGCATACAGATACAGATGACTAGAGGCACCCATCTGTGGTTTGATTATTCCTACCTTGACTTCCTCCAATCCTGTCCTTGAGAAACTCCCTACATTGGAAGTGCTGAGTTTCAGAAAAAGGGTCACACCTGCCTCACCCTGTGGAAACTGAAATTTAAGGAGAAGACTCTCTCCTGCACCTGAGTTCAGAAGTGAGGAGAGCGCCCTGTGGTGGTGAATGGAAACAGTGGTGGCCCATTTCCACATTCTTGGCTGCAAAGATTGCAGGAGAGTCCCCAGGGCAGTGGCCTAGGTGGCTGCTGAGAGCTCTTTGATCAAGCACCATTGGCAAGGCGGTGCTGGCTTTGCCTCTACTTCCTCCTTCCTATTTGCAAACCAAGCCTAGCTGACCTTCAGCTACATGACAAATGGATCTCATAGTCTGTAACTGGAGATGGTATTTCTACTGCTGGTGAGAACATGGAGACGAAGAGTGTGGTTCTGAAAGACAGGCCATTTAGTTCAGCTCCAGACAGGACACTGAAACTTGGGAGCTCCAGCACCACAGACATGCATGTGCGGAAGCTGCTGGTCTAGACGCTGAAGAAATAGCTTTCCGCTTAGGAAGCCTGAGTCCATTAGTGAACTCTGCTAGTGGGTCAAGAAGAGTAATAGCTAGTAAATATTTTATTAGCATTGTTTGAATCTTACTAATGGGAAAGCTGAGTACTTCAGAGAGTCCTATTCAGCATGAGGCAGTTCCTCAGCATAGGGTGCCTGCTGTTTCCCAGGATCTGGAGAAATACTCAGAGATATCCAAGGAGAATTATGTGGGCGCCCATGATGTCCACTGTCTGCTGTTACCCATTATATGTTCCTACTTCCTGTCTTGCCTCCACCATACTCCCAGTACTAACACTCTAACTAGGGTACAACACATTTATGGCTATACTAATATGTTAATATTTCTCCATGTCAGAAACTAAATGAATGACTTTTATCAGGGTGTTTTAAAAAGTTAAGTGCTAAAACACATTAAATATAATAATAAGACTCATTACACAGTGTCTTTCATCCTTAGATTATTAAACCCTTTACAAAACAGAAGAAAAATAACCAACTGTAATAGCGACAAAGTTATAGCTCTTGCAGAAGCCTGATCGATTATGGGAATAGAGCAATCACAGGGTGCTTTCTATTGCTATTTGTAAAATTTACTTTGGGGGGAGGGGTATGGTGGATCAAGTTTAAATTACTTCTTAAAAAAAAATTAAATTTCCAACTTTTTCTTCCAAATGATAACATTGGCTGATCATCTTTCAAGGGCTGTTTTTACAGAGATAAGGGCATGATAAGCTGGGAGAAGTGTAAGACATGCCAGAGAGCATGCCAACAGGAGTGGGAACCCAGCCCAGGCTCTGCTCTGCTTCTTGTGTTATCTCTAAAGGCCATTTCTCTCCATAACACTTAAAACTGAAATCCAGGACTCCAGGAGCTATCTCTTGATATTCCAGGTTTTATTCGATATGTAACATATCACCACATATCCCCCTTTGTGTCAAAAATAAAAAAGAAAGTTATAAACTAAAGATCTGGGAGTTCTGGATCTCTGTGAGTACCATGCCAAACAGCTGGGCTTCAATGGCAGTGGTAACTCACATAGATCTGGGAGTTCTGGATCTATCTCTGCCTAGTTTTTGACTGTGGGTTGATCTTTTGATATTCCAGGTTTCATTGAATATGTAATATATCACCACATACTCATTTAGCAAACCTCTCCGGGGGGGGGGGGGAATATAACCCTGTTCTCTGGAGACTGATTCCTGTGGCAGTGAGAGGGGTTCCCTGCATATTGCAACACATCTGTTTAACCCTCAACGACTGGTCAGGAGCTCAGAATTTATGAATGTAAAGACAATTCAATGAGGCTCATGCTATGATCATAGAACTTAGGAAGCTAAGGCAGGAGAATTACTATGAGTTGGAGGATAGCCTAGGCTATGTAGTGAGTTCTGGTCATCATGGGCTACAAAGTGATATCCCATCTCAAAAAAAGTAAATAAATAAATGCAAAGTTTGTTAGAGAATTTTTCCCCTAAAACTATATATAATATATTATGAGCAATGGCTAGGGAATAAAATATTTAGCTAGTCCACCTATATGCCTAAGACCATATTGATTATAGTTTGGAACTTGATAAGGTCATGCAATCATATAAATCACTGGAAAAGGTTACATCTAGTGTAGGAATCTTCTTTAAAGATTAGCAACTGGGAACCAAGTTTGCTGAATAGGAAGATGGGGGGAGTGCCTTGACACTGAGGGTATTCCCATCAGAGTCTCTGTGGGGGAGATGAGGGGACTCCAAAGCAGGATACATAGAAGGGGGCACCTACTGATCCACACTCCACACTAGTTCTTTGCTAAGTGCAGAGAACACAGGTAGAGGCATATGCAGCCTAAGACTTTTCTATCTTCGTTAATAATTATTTTTTTTTCATGTACAAAGATTAGATCATGTGGTTTCTATCTTGAACTTGGGCTATGCACCGTCTGCCCTTGGTACTCTGAAGTCAGGTTGTTTTTTGATCAGGTCTAGTTTAAGTAAGAATGTAGAAGCTTTCTGAGGATGGCTATTACCTGTTTCTGTGTCACTGGCACAGACTATCAATAGCATCTGACCATTTTGATGTACAGCATTTCTCCCCTATTCCTACCATCTCTTCCATATGTCTGTATTGACTGACATGGTGATTCTGCAATGTCAACCACATTAGTCATTTCTACTTAGGAAAACACAATTCCCTTTACACTGTATACAAATTAGCTTTCCATATTATTATAATTTTAAAATCTGTTCCCTCATTCTAGGAGTTTTAAAATTATACTTTATGTGTATGAGTGTTTTGGCTGCATATATGTTTACGTACCATGTGTCTGGTGCATTCAAAGATCAGGAGAGGGTGTTAGTCTTCCTGGAACAGGACTTAAGGACTTTGTGAGCCACCCTTCAGTGATGAGAACTGAACTGGGTCCTCAGGAAGGGCAGCTGGTGCTCTTAACAGACAGCCATTGCTTCAGCTCTATGATAATCTATCTACCTGTCCCTTCCTTCCTTCCTTCCTTCCTTCCTCCCTCCATTTTTTCTTTCTTTTGTTCTCTCTCTCTCTCTCTCTCTCTCTCTCTCTCTCTCTCTCTCTCTCTCTCTTCTTTGCTTTGCTGTCTCTGGTGGAATATTTTCATGTGCTTTTCTCTGTATGAGAAGGGACAGAAGCCATTCTTTATCCCAAACTCAATTTCTGCCTTTTATCTATTCTTTGGCCACCCAGTTGCAGGGCTTCTCATTATGCTTTGTCAGTTCTAATGTAGTTAAAGCCAGTAAGTGTCAAAAAGCTTTACAAAAGCTTATTAAACAACTAACACTCATAGGAAGCAAAAATTATTTGTGTTTTACAGGTAGTTAAGAACTCAAACGCAAAGATCTGTTGTGATGTTAACTCTGGGACACTGTGATCCTGTCTTTAGCAGGACTGGGCAGCAGACAGTACATAGGCCCACTTGCAGATGAGAAATGGATGGGGCATAGTTTAGTATCTCTGTCAGTATTCAAGAACTGCCCATTTCCTAAGCCTATCCAGTTTCCTATAGCCATGTAGCCAACCTGCAGTTACATGATCCAGGTGTGGAAAAATTGTTTGATTTCCAACTCTCCCATTGTATCTCCACAATATAGATGCCCAACCTGAGGAGGAGGATGGCCCAAGAGACTTAAAAAGAAGGAATCCTTTACAAAGCACAAGTGTTTTGGGTTACAGCAAAAGCAAAGATCCAACTGCAAGCATTTCCTGCCCCCCAACACCATATCTTTCAGTGCCCATCCTGTAGGCCAGGAAGCAAGCTAATTATAATTCTGGGGTCTTGGACCCCTATAGGGTCCTAGCTAGCCATGTTCCTATCCCCAATCAAGACCATCTGTGCTCTTGTCATCCCAGCTCTTTGTGCCATATGGCCACTGCAGATATGTCCCCCAAACTCTGAGCAAGGCCCTAAAGGTAGAATATGCAGACTCTGCAAACAACGACAGAAGCAGAGCCACCTTCATTACAAGTGTATGCGTGCATTTATGTGCCTGTGCATGTGTATTAACACAAGTCTCACTTGATGACTCAGAGAAACTGTATTTTGGTATAATATAGGTCTGTATGATTCCTCCCTAATTCAGTTTTCTGGTTTGTAGAAGCTATTGGTAATCCTCAGCATGACTGCACCCGTGTAAAGTCTTTCTCTGAACACTCTAGATGGCTGTGGAGAAAGCAGGTCTATCTGTCTGCTGGTTTGTTTTGCTTGGAAGAAGCCAGAGTCCTCTTCCAGGAAGTGCTGTTATCTCTGTAAATGATGGGGCATACTTAGGTTTCCTCAACTAGAGAAGCTTAGCGGTTCAAATAGCATTGTGCAAAAGGGAACCATGTCGAAGTGGACTAGGGTTGTAACTTAGTTGGTGGGCTGGTTACGCTGTCAGCTTCACAAGCCTAGACATACCTGGGCATGTAAGTAAGATATATTTGTTAATAATGACTGAGGTGGGGTACAGCCCACTGGATGCAGAGGGAGGGGCAGTAAGCAGTACTCCTCATGGTTTCTGCTTCAAGCTTCTACCTTGATATAGTGCTTACCTAACAGCCATGAGGACCTGAATTCCATCCTAGTAAACCAGGGGTGGTGGTACACCTAAATCAGGACATCCTCAGCCACACAGTGATTCTAACCCAACCTGAGCTTCATGTGACTTTGTCTCAGAAAACAAAGTCAAATAATTGTATCAAATTTGAGCCTGAGAACTTGTGAGCCTGGGAAGTCACATTTCTGTTGTCCTGTCTTCCGATGCTCATGACTATAGTTCTGTCAGGGCAGAATAACTGAGGACTTCACCCCAAAGCAACAAAGCCGGAGATCCTGTGGCTACTGCATGTGGCCACCACTGTACGAGTCAGTGTTGAAGGTGGATACTTCAGTGAGTATAGACAGAAGTTTCTTGGTCCTGCTTAGTGCTGCAGTCCAGACAAATCTCTTCCACCTGTAGTCCTGCAGCTGCTTATAAAATGATTACTCAGAGGCTCAAATCAATTACAAACTGTTTGGTCTATGGTTCGGGTTGTTATTAGCTAGCTCTTACATCTTAAATTAACCCATTTCTATTAACCTATGCATTGCCAGCAGCTTACCAGTCATAGGTAACTCCACAGTCATATAAGGAAAATAGATGGGAACAGGACTGTTAATTCAGGGCAGGCTCAAGACTTGGCTTCAATCTACCTGTTCCAATCAGAAAGACTCAGATGCTGAGGCCCAACCTCCTGCTTACTCCACCTTCCAAGCATTCTTCCATCCCTGTGGATGTGGGCTATACTGACTACATCTCCCACCTTCCTGACTCTCTTTCTTAATCAGAACACAACCAACTGCGTTCTCCTGGCATCTTGAGGTCATCTCTTTTCTGCAAGTAGCTCTCTTAACTCATCTTCTCTTTATTTGGCTATGGAATACTACTGGCTCAGACTCACTGAATGCTGGGTAAAGGTGGACCTTCCATTCTGGGCCAACTCTAGGAGTTCCCATTGCTTTGTGATATACCTCCTTCCCAAGGCCCTCTACACTTTCTGTTCCCATGACTATTGCTTCGGTCCACTCTCAACAGATTTTTTTTGTATCAGCGCAGCTGTCCTTGTGAGCCCTTAGTATTGAGCTATGGTGGTTCTGGTCTGTGAGAAGACTTCATATTCAGAATTCCCCAGGGTTAAGGCACAAGATGTTCAACCTATGTAGCTTAGTTGATCCTAAATCAAAGGCTCTCAATGAGCTTGGACCAAAAACACTTGCATTAGGAAAACATTCCTGAAAGAAGAGAGGTTTGGTAAAGTGATCCTTACCTAACCCCCCAGCTCTATCTAGAACAGGGAGGTGAATGATTAAGTGATTTCTCACTTCCCTGCCTTCCTAAATAGAATGGGATGAACCTGACTAGCGAGCGCTTTCACTGATGACTTAGCCGCTCCACCATGAACTCTGAGTTTTCTAATATGACATAACACAGAGATGAGCTGGGGACCATTTGAATTCAGATGCTTATCCCATCCCTCAACACTGGGATGTGGGCTTTTGTATGCTTTCCGTATAGTGCCCTTGCTAAATAAGTCTTTCTTTTCTTACCTTTTTTTTCTTCTGCCTCCATCTTCCAATCCTTTTTGACTCTCACTTCAAGTTCTCAGTTGACCCCTCAGCATTTCTTTTTATAGCCTATGTGTTCGGAAAACCAAAAGCTGAACTCTCAGGAGAGAATTAGGAACACACAAGATCTGAGTACTTGGCTTTGTAGATGCCACTCACTGAAGCCAGAGGTGCTTGGTGATTGGGACTGAGCGCCTAGGTGGGAGAAATCGCCAGCATAGGAACCAATAAATGTTCTAAGAAGACATCTCAGGCTGAAAAGCTCAGTGTGTGTGTGTGTGTGTGTGTGTGTGTGTGTGTGTGTGTGTGTGTGTGACACAAAGCTAATGTGGAAGTCAGAGGACAACTTTGTGAAGCTGGTTTCCTCTCATTCCACCATTCTGTGAATTCTAGGGATTGAATTCCAGCTAGGCACAGAAAACACCTTTACTCTGTGAGCCAATTTACAGGTTCAAAACAATGTTTCAATGGGAAATTTTCTCATAAAATAAACCTAAAATGTAAACAGGGCAACCTGATGTTCAGTTTGTGACTGGAGAAAACTTAACATTTCTGTTCTCTTGTAAATGCTTCCAAAAAGTTTTGGTAACTACCTCCATGTACCCCTGATGTGTGACACGGCTCCCTATTTCTTCAGCTATGTGAATGTTTTATACATCCACTCAAGGTGAACAAACATAAAAGTCCCAACCAATAACCCCAAGGAAAATAAGGCTCTGGCTTCAAGGGAAAAGATGAGTAATTCAGGTTCTTCCAAATCTGGAGCAGTAGCTGGCTGTGTTGACTGGCAAGGTCTTCATGACTGTAAGGCCTTATGTCTGCTGGGCTAAGGATAAAGAAAGTTGGTGACTTGCCTCAATCAAGGCTTCCACTGACATGTCAGTGCTCATTGGAGCGCAAACCTAATTCAGAGACTGTAAAAATTTTTTTGGCTTGGTTATATTGTCACTTCAATCTAAACAGTGTACATGTGTGTGTCTGTGTGTAATTCAAGGGATTCTTAATGAACTGTAAGAGCCACCAGTGACCTCAGCCCAATTTAAAGGTGATGCCAAGGGGACTTTCCCTATTTAGGACTTTGCTCCTTCTTCCTGTAAGGTTGCTTTCTAGGTTCCTCTCCATGTCTGGCTTTTGAAATTTCAGGTGATAGTGGCTGCTTGGACTTCGAATTTCCTCCACAGCTTTTCAATTCAACCCTGGTCAGCAAAGCACCAAGTTTGTGTGAGGCCGCAGTCTCAAATCTGAGGCTCAGGAGTATGACAACAGAACAGCTTAACTTCCCAGAGGGGCAAGTAGCCAGAAAGACTGCTCTCTGGCTCCCAGGAGATGTGGGGCAGAGACCATTTGTTCAAAAGGAGCATGAGAATATAACATCCTTCAGGGGGTGCATGAAGTTAACAGAATAACTAAGCCAGTCACACAGCTGGCCTAGCTTCCTAGAAAGAGGTACCTAAAGGGTCACTTTTGTTTTGAAGCTGACTCCTGTAGCTACACATGCCCTTAGCCAACTGATTCTCCTGCTACCACCTCCCCAGTGCTGGGATTGTAAGAAGATGCTAACAATGCCTATTTATGCAGTGTTGGGGACCAAACACAGAAAGTTGTGCAAGTATCTCTATCAAGTGAGCTATATCCCCATCCCCAAAGGGGCCACTTTGTCTGTTGACTACATGCTGCCCCTTCAGATTCAGTTCAGCTGTGTGCTCACACATCATAGTACACTTTGCCCTGGGTACTAGCAGATAAACTTACTTCATTCTACTTCCACTGCCCTGGAGTATCATAAAGATCAATCCTTGTAAAGTTACATGTGCTTTGATTAATGTCAAAATTTAGACTGATTACATCAAGTTCACTAACCTCCTCAATTCGTGAAATTATATATTTTCTGGTAGGATGAGGAATTTTCCCAGCAGTAGTTACCATTCAGGTTCAAAGATGGGACAGTGGATGTGTGAAGGAAGACACTCTTGGTATGTCAGGTGACCCGATCTTCACCATGTTCACAAGTAGAAGAAAAAAAAAGCATTACTTATGGCAATTTAGCCAGAAATGTCAATAAATTTATTTATTGAATTGTTTTTTTAAAAAATCTACTTTAAGATGAAAGGCTGCAGAATCTACCTTTTCTGCCTCAAAATTAAAGTCAAATCCTACCATATGGAGGTAGAGAAAGTCAACCATGAGTAAAAATATTTGGCATAAAAATTAGAGAGCCTGATATTTGCTCTCTGGTTTAAAGGTGACATTGGCCAAACCAAGGACCTAGGAGTGAGTGTGTGAACCAAGCATGTGAGTGTGTGAACCATGCCCATGGAGATCCGTCATGATACAACACAGATGTTTCTACAAAACCAAATTTAATTAATATGCAACAAACACTCACCATGTAAACACATTTTTAAAAAAATCTGATAATAATTGCAAGGACCACTTACAGGCTTTCATAAAAACATCTTAGAGCAAGACTCTCAATACAGAATGGTTTCTATGTCAAAATACATTTACACTGTAAATTGTTTATAGAGGGGGGAAAAGACACTGAGGAATGGAGTTTGCTGGCATTGAATTCAACATCAGCAACTGCCCCTGAATAGCCCCTTCATCTACTGCTGACAGACAGGCTAACCCTACCCCTCTATACTTTGCCTATGCTTTCTTATTCACTCTATTGGCCAGTTAAAAATACCAAGACACGATCACCATGCTTAATCAACTGTGGGCAGCTCAAGAGCGTACCCAAAGCATTGCTTCCTGAGGGCCCCAGTCCTGCCCAGGCTATGGGTCCTGGTTGGACGCTGAGACACCAGGACTTTTCAAGTCTCTCAGCTTCGAGACAACACTTTAGGAGTCACACAGTAGTTACCCAATGCAAAATGGGAAAAACAAAAACAAAAAAGTCACATAAAAGCCACATGTGGAGATTGATCACACGATTTTATTGGTCTTTTGAACAAATGTATTCCTCTGTGAAAAACTCCTGCAAAAGAGACATTGGAGTGTATGAATTCAACCCTGAGCATTAACACTGCATTCCAAGGAGGGTGGTCACGAAGCTGGTTTGATTGAAGCACAAAGCACAAGCCACTGATACTCTGTGTGATCGGGTTTTTACAAAAAAATACATAGTTTTTAATAAATAATGCTTAATTTTACAACTTTGATACAGCAACGTCATACAGTTTCAACACACTACACTCTGCATGCTAGATAACCTCTACCAGAAGACATGACTTCACCATGCATTTGCTTCCCTAGTGCTATGGGACACTTACAAGGTCCCCCAGCGCACTGCCTCAGGTAGCTCCTCCCTCTCTCTGTGTGACAGCAACAGGTCCTGCGCTGGCATGCAAACTCTATAAAAGGTCCCCCCACAACCCACTCAGACTTCTAAACAAAAGGGCTTTCCAGCTATTCCCCCCCAAACCTGGAGTGGCTGTGAAAGTTGTTTTTCTCGGCCTTGGAAAACAAAACAAAACACTTGTTAAGGGTGTCATGCTAATAACTCCTCTCAGACTTCAAGTGGCTCTGTCCCAAAAGCACTACGGGATGGGACTGGACGCCACGACCACTAGGTGTCCCACACCTGAGACACAGGCCTCCATTTCACAACAGTCCATTCAAACAAAGGTTGCCACAGAACAAATGGGAAAGACTGATACCCACAACATATGTACAGGAGCAGAAGTAGACAGAGTAGGGAAGTCCGTGACAATGGCCTAGGATAGGACGCTTCTCCCTGTGTGATCCAGGGGACGAGGCATACGGATTTTGAACACAAGCTGGGTGAAGAAAAATGGGATCGAGGGCCCTCTGTCAATATCCATTTGATCAAAATTCTTTTTTAAATGCTATGTTTTGATTATTTCCAGTCATTCTGTTTTTGAAGGGGGGTTGTCATGTGCCTCCTAAAATAAGCATCACATTAAAAAAAAAAAAAAATCTCTTTGAGGACCCTGGAGGAAATTTTCTTATTCTTTCAAATGCATTTTCAAACTTGTCATATTGCTTTAGTTTGTCATTTTTCACAGAAGAGAAAAATGGAGTCTACACAACTACAGAAAAGAAGTTTGATCAAACAGTGAGACTGGAGCCTCCGTTTGTGCACATCCAGGTTGCCTAGTGGCCAACTGCTATCAGGAGGCACATCTCAGTTCCTGCCTATTGCTCTTGGTGGCTCTTGTGAACTGTATTGGTCAAGTGCCGGCAACCGGAAGTTCCCAGTGTGTGGAAACTGTCCTGTCTATGCACAGGCAGAGAGGCACTGGGTCTTCAAAGAATATCACTATCCAAGAAAATTATTACTTTTATACATGGAACGTTATGAGCGGATTTCCCTTTGTACGCCATGCTATACTTTATGCACTTTTGTGCTTTTATTGAGTATAAAAATAGGTCTCCTTTAAAATTCTGTTTAAGTTCACTAAAAAACTACTTGTTTGTGAAATTCTCTTATAAACTCACTGCACCCACATGGAATAGATAAACTAATCAGGCAGCTAACGTATCTAGGTAGTGTTAAAAAAAATATGATGGGAAAAAAAATGAAGGTATGTTAAGAGTTTGTTGGGGGGAAGGAATCAGCAGTAAGGAAGTGGAAATGAGCTTGGCTTCAGTACATTTTACTGTGGTTG
This sequence comes from Sigmodon hispidus, assembly GCA_004025045.1. Taxonomy (NCBI): domain Eukaryota; kingdom Metazoa; phylum Chordata; class Mammalia; order Rodentia; family Cricetidae; genus Sigmodon; species Sigmodon hispidus. The sequence goes on from PVIH01003827.1 coordinate 134,989, forward strand.
AAAAATAAAAGCATCACACAAAGGGGGAGTTCAAACTATAAATAAAACCTGAGTTGTTACCAAAGAGCAAAAATGTTGAGATCAAATCAAGAGATATGGCAGAAAAAAAAATCAACTAGAATGGACAGTGAGAAAGAATCGATAATTAAAATAAGCCAACCCTCAGGAAACGAGTCAAGAGTCGGTACATGGAGACGTTTACTTTGGGGACTTATGGATTCCTGTTCGGACACACGTAAGGCTCAGACTTGTCATCATCACAAGCCATAGGCTATACAAAGGGTATTTGAAACTGACATTCCTAATGGAAATTTTTATAAAATTTGGCCCTTAGAATAACTGAGAAATATCCTGAAAAACCTTCCCTGAAACTGTAATAAACAAAGTTTCTTATCTATTGATAAAATCCACAACTCAGTAAGCTATTTTCGCTGGTCTTCCTACATAAGAAAAAAGCACAAATATAGTTGCCTCAGAAATCTGTTAAAAGCAGAGAACCTCGCAGGAAAAAGAGTATAAAGATTCTAGAAATGAGAGAGTACATGAAAAACCTCTCTTCCAAGTGTCCACAAAGATACATATGCCCATTAGGAGAAAACAGTGAGACTATACATAATACCCCATCAGAGAATAAAAAAGCTGAGTGATGGAATATTTATCTATTGAATGACTACATGAAAATTGAGCAACTTATTTGCCTCATTTCCCAGATTCCTTGGGCAAAACTCATTTGAATTCTGAAGTGAAGAACAAATGTCCATTTCTTACACCATTCTAGTATCCTAGATGATTGTGGTTTCAATTCCCAGAGAAAAGAAGTAGACCTTGCCTTTTGATTTTTTTCTTCTCTGAAAACAACTAAGTCAGATTCTGACTGCTACGAGCATGCATATTTAAATCACTTCCCCTCCATTAACATTAAAAAGAACTATCCAGGCCCAAAAGAGCTGCAATGATTTTTTTTCCTAGCTAAAGACTAATCATTCTACAAATAATTTGCCCAGTGACCGTAGTCATTCATAACACGTATTTGCAAAGCACACTTTAAGCACACTGCCTTTCATTCGCATTGTTTCTTTTTAATAAGGATGCATATTGAGAATGTAGAAACTGGAAATTATTTCCACAGCTTAAGGAATTAATAAGAGAACGCTGGTTCAGGTATTTTTTTTTTTCTTCAAAGGTGGAAATCTCGCCAAAAATGCACTCGAGTCTGTGAGCTAGTTAAGGAGCAGGGTACCCAACTGGCTAGACTGCTGTGCACACAACGCCCACGCCCACGTTACCATTTTAAGATACTGTCAATGCTCAGTTAAAAATAAGACTTACTTAGGAGGGAAAAAAAAAATGCAGCTAAACTTTTATTGAAGCCTAGCCAGTAGTAGGAATACCTTGTGTATTAGACATTCAATAAAGAGTTCATTGGGAATGGTCACAATGCATTCATCTAAACTGCTTTAAATATTGTTAAAAGCGCATTCAAGCGCCTGTCCTGAGTTCTAACAGGGTTTAAAAAAAAAATCTTTTTCTTTTTTTCAATCGCCAACCAAGACCAAGGACTTGTCTCTTATTTTCTTGCCAAGAAACTCGGCCACATAGTTTTAAAATACAAATCACAGCTATATTTCCATTCTGAGACTGAATCCTCACACCTTTCTAATTCCCTCGCCACAGAAAAACGCCCGATGAAAAACAGGAAACACATGCAAATGTAAAGAACTCAAGACACTCAGAATGCCTTTTCCCTAAAGCTTCAGAAACTGCCCAGGGTAAACCGCTGGTGGGATTGATTATTCGCGGTTTAAAGGTCTCCGCCTGGCCCACACCAGCGCGCCGTGGAGGAGGGGTGGGTGAAGAAAGCGTGGAAAAGCCACGCCGCCCCCCGCCCCCATCCACGCGCGCAGTGCCATCGCGCCGCTTGGTGGCGACGAGCTCTCCACCTGCAGCATGCGACTCGCGTGGGACCCCGACCTGGATCTCGGCTGGCCAAGTCTCCGCGGCCAGCGACAGAGCAGTAACGGTTTCTGTGGATCTAAAATCAGGCTGTTGGGCACTCATGTTTCAATTCGCCCCTGAATGGCACCTCAGTCGCGGGAGCGGCGGCCCTGGGGAGTTGGGCTTGTTCTCAAGACCCCACGAGGGATAGGGTTAGCGCGGATGGGGAGGGGCTGGCCCAGGAGGCAGATGTTCCATCAAGACTCCAAAGCCTCTAACCACCCACGGTGGAGGCCGCATCAGGCTCGTTTGCTTTCCTTGTGCCCCCCCCCCCCGCGTGGACACCCCTGAAGGGCGCGGCCCTCCCCACCCGCATCTGCCCGAGCGCACAAGATGCGGCGGAGGCGGGGGATTAAAAAAAAAAAAAAAAAGCAAAGCCAGAAGCCGGGGCCCGAGGACTCTAGCCCTGGCCACACCATGCACGGACACGCGCGCAGCCGGCGGGGGTGGAGATGCAGGGCGGGGTGAGAAGGGAGGACACCAGCCTGCCCCCAAACCGCAGCCTAAGGACTCTAAAAGCGGAATCCGCCCTCCGCAGCCGCCGCGCCTCGACCACGAGGTCCCCGGGTAGACTTAGAGAGACTATGGGCCATGCGAGCTTCTATCAGTTCCTGCTGATTTATTAAAATCAAGACACAGACTTCAGCACACACGCACACACACACACAAACAAAAACTCGGGCGGTGATGTCGACAGTGCGTTGAGTCTGCTTCGCCACCATTTGCTACTAAATATGCAATGGTCTGTTTATTTAGATTATATTGCACAAAATGAGAAAATTTAAAACTATGTGCCTTTCCTTTTTTCTTTTTGCTAAAAATCGAGAATCCAGTTTCAAACCTTCCGTCTGGGGCCCCGTCCACACATCACAGCGATGAGATACATAGGTCCTACTATGGTACAGTACATACAGTCTTAAACTAGGAACAGCTCTGAGGTCTATGTCACCATTTTCAATAAATCTTTACCTACAAATATTGAACAAATCTCTACTATAGCTGTACAAAAAAGTTTGCTTTTTTTTTTTTTTAACCACAAGGCCTTTAGATGCAAGGATTACTTTTAAAATTTTAATCCTTTAAACCAGGACATAACGTACCAACATATTTGCATGCTTAAAAAAAAAAAACAAACAAAAAAGGAAAAAATAAAAGAAAGAAAAAGAAAAATCAAAAGGGAAGAAGTGCCTGAAAGTCTTACTGAAAAAACACAGCAAGATTGTTCCCTTTTCACTGTACAAAAATACGCCTGAAAATATATTAATTTTTAAAAAAGATTGAGGTCTGTTATGTATCAAAAATGTTTCAATACCTTTTGTACTGAGGTCTAGGCTGTAAGGTATTCAATCAAGGAGGTATAAGGGAACGAGTTACCAAAAAAAGGTTGCCAAGTAGAAATCACATTTGTAAAACCATAAACAATTTGATCTGAAAAAGTAAACTCTGCTCTTAAGTCAGTTCACAGTTATGATTTTTTGTAAGCGTTTGTACAGACTGCATTTTTTCAAGCTCCCTGCAGTTTGAGAAATTGGATGCATAGAAGACATCAGCTTTCTCCCTCCAAAAAAGCAAAATAAAATAAAAAGGTTGCAATGGTCCCTTTTTGTGTTGTTGTTGTTTTAATCACCAGTCCTTTTTTAGATCTCTTAAGAAAAACAAAAACAAAAAAACAAAAAACCCAACTCCCTAGAGTAACAGTTGTGCCGCCAAAAGGGTCCTCTGCCGACGTCTTTCAGACTTCAAAAAGCCACAAGCTTCAAACAGCGCCTTCCGGAGCGGGGCCTCCTCCCCTCCCCCGCCCGGTCCCCTCCGCCTTTGTTGCAATCACGAATTTCAGGAAAAAGAAATAGAAATTACAAAACACGTTTTCTTAGGGGTGGGGGAAATCACAACTCCAGACTAGGTATGCAACTACCTTGAGACACGATAAAGGAAGGGAAGGATGGGGAGACCAAAAAAAATTTTTTTTCTTAAATTTAAAAAAAAAAAAAACCTGGAAAATCTGTTTAAAACTACTCATTTCACTTTAACTCCACCAACATTTCACCACCTTTTCCAATTTCTCTGCGCCACATCTCTGACCGTGAGCATCTTCTCCCCCTCCCCCCCACCATCCTCTTTATCCTGACCGCCACGACTGCCTCCCGAGGAGCCCAGTGCCCCTCAATACGTGAACACCAGGTCGGAGAAGTTCGCCTCCAGCCAGTCCCCCGCGATCATCTCGCTCAGCTCCGGCGTGCAGTAGTCGGGGAACTCGAAGTGGGAGCCCAGGCTGCCCTCGCTGAAGGAATCCAGGTCCTTATCCACCAGCGACAGGGACAGGTTTCCCGCCGCGCCCGCGCCCAGTGGCTGCTCGCAGGCGCTGTGCGCGCCCTGGGAGAAATTCAAGCTCAGGTCGAACATGAGGTCGTCGGCATCCTCGGAGCCGCTGCCGCTGCTGCTGCCGCTGGAGGAGGAGGTGGACACACAGCGCGAGGACGCGGGCGACAGCGTGGGAGGCGCGGGCGGAGGCTGCTGCTTGGTGATGTTCTTGAAGCTGTAGTACAGCCGGCCGCCCGCTCGCACCTCGTCGTACAGGCTCGCACCCTCGGGAGATTCGGCCGCGCTGCTGAGCGTGGGGCTGGCGGGGACCTTGGCCACGCTGTAGCGCCTCAGCAGCTGCGGGGGCTGTTGCTGCGCCGGCGGCGGCAGCAGGTGCGAGTGCGCGGGCTCGTCGTCGTCGTCGTCCCCGTCCGGCTTGGGCCGCAGCTGCAGCTCGTCGTCCTCATCGTCTTCATCGTCATCGTCGTCCAGGAAGACGCACTTGGCTGCCTTACCCGCGCCGCAATCGCCGGGCTGTACCGCCTTGCCCGCGCCCGCCTTGCCCGCCGGCGCCTTCAGCTTGGCGCACTTCTTGCCGGGGCCCTTGGCCGCCTTGGCGCCCGCCGCGCTCTTGTCGGGGCTCTGGCCCGCGCTAGGCTTGGCCGCCGGGTCCGTCTTGGGCTTTTTGCGCGGCCGGTACTTGTAGTCGGGGTAGTCAGCCATGTGCTTGAGGCGCAGGCGCTCCGCCTCCCGGATGAACGGGATCTTCTCGCTGTCTTTCAGCATCTTCCAGCGCTTGCCCAGCCTCTTGGAGATCTCGGCGTTGTGCATATCGGGCGACTGCTCCATGATCTTCCTGCGCTCGATCTTGGACCACACCATGAAGGCGTTCATGGGCCTCTTGATGTGGCCCGACGCCGTCTTGCACCAGTCCGGGTCGCTCTCATCCAGGGCCACCGGGCTGCACGCCATGAACTCGCCCTCCTCGGTATCCAGCGCGTCCCGGGGCAGGTTGCTCTCGGCTTCCGAGCTCTCGGCCTGCTGCACCATGGTCCGCGGCAGGGCTGGGCGCTTGGTCTCCTGCGCGGGCGCCCCTCCCCCTCCCGCCCCTCCACCTTCTCCAGCAAGTTGCAAAGTCCTCGGCCGCGCGCGTCCGCGGCTGCCCCCCTCCCCCCCGGCCCCGTTCCCTGCTGCTGCGGCGGCGGCTGCGGCGGCGACCGGAGAGGAGGCAGCGGCGGCCCGGGACCCGCGCGCTCTCTCTCTCTTTCTCGCTTGCTCGCTTTCTCGTTCTCCCGCTTCTGGCAGCCGCCACAAGCGCCGGACCCCGAGCACTCCCAGGCGCGCGCGCTTCTTCTGCAAAAAGTTGAGGGCTCTCTCTCAACTCGTTATCAGGGTGTCATATGGGTGACATCACTCCTCCCGCCAGCCAATGGCTGGGACCGACCCCGCCCATCTCCCGTTATTAACCACAGGCTCCGCCCCCAACCCCGCCCTCGGACCCGTTTGCAAAGGAGGGGGGGTCGTCTAGAAATATGTTATTTTTTTCAAAAGAAATCCGCGAGTGAGTACAGCTGCGCGTGTCTCCAGGGCGGACGCAGGACGGACGGGGAGAGACCAGCCAGGACACAAGGGCGCGGACGATGGACTGATGGACTGAACCCCGGTGTGCAGATGCGCCCACAGGGGCACCGCGAGTGGGTGCCGCTGTTCGTCCCGGGCGGGTCGCGCCCTAAACCCGCGCGCGATCGCTCTGCGCCGCTGCCAAGCGGAAGGTGGCGCTTCGACACCGTGCGGCGCCGTGCACGTGGGCTCATCCTCTGGTTCCCTTTCTCCCCCTTTCTGGAGCCAGGCGGCTGTGCCCTCCCTTCCCTACACCCCTGCGCACCCGCAGGGTTTTGTCCCGTCCCTCCTCCTCTTCCCATTTTCTCTCCTAGATCGCGCGAGGTGTCTGATTCCGCCGGAGTAACGGTCTGCGGAGACCATCCGGCTCGGCTGCTCCAAAGCAGGTTCCGAAAAGAGTCCCGGGTGTCAGGCGGGACGGGTCCTAGGGCGGCCAGGGACTCACCATTGCCGCGCGCCGCCCTTCCCCCACTGTACTCCACAGACCTCCCCCAACCCCCGCGTCCCGCCTCCTCCTCCTTCCATCACCCACGCCCTCCTCCCCTGCAGCTGGGTCCTGAAACCCTGGCTCTGCTTCCCAGCACGCACCTTCTGGGTCATTTGCTATTTTAACCCAGCGGTACAAACCGAAGCTAAAATGAGGTGTGCTCGTGTTTAAAGCAAAGATATTTCTTAATTTTCTGCAAAGACTGTCGCTCGAAGCGGCGGCCCTAGCCTAGTCGCTTTGCTGGGCTCCTTGGAAACTCGCTTTTCTTTGTGTTGTCTCTTACCCACCTATGGCTCTTCTGAGGACAATGAAAAGCTTTCTGCTTTCTGTTTAACGTCTCTGCTCTCTCCCTGTCTTCCTCATACCCACCCACCCCCAGAGCTGGGGGCTAGTTCTTAAGATCTACAGCCCCTCACCCCACCCGGAGTCGCTCACCCGAGAAATCGGCCGCCCAGGACTAGTGGAATTATCTAAACACACTTCCTTTCAGGTTTGTGTACTGCACAGGTCAGTAGGCTTCTCATCTCCCACCCACCCCGCCCCCAGACATACAATGGTGCCAGGTCTTTCACAGATCATTTTATTTAAAAAAAAGAAAAATAAAGACCCTGTATTTCACCCTTCCTGCATTCACCACCTCAAGAAAAGCACCGTCCCAAGTACATGTAATAATAAAGCGAACGACACACGGTCTTTATAACGTTGGCATTTTATTTTATTGTTTAAGGCCACTAGCACCTTAAGAATTTACATTCGTACTGCGTGACCCGAAGTCTGGAGTTGCAGAAAATCCATGAGGTGTGTGGAAATCCATCTTTCAGGACAAGGAGACGTCCTCTTGTTTTCTTCTTAACCGCCTGCATTTCCCAGCGATGGGGGTTGGAGGAGGAGGTTGGGGTGGGGCCAGTGAGTCCTCTACAACAGGGGAAATCTACACTCTAGATACAGGGGAGGCATTTCTTCTTGGCTTCCTGTTCTCATGTGAAGGGCATCTACCATCATTAATATTTATTTTATTTTATTATCTTCCCGCTTTTCCCTCTCCATTCCCCCTTCCTTCCTGGTCTGATTTTGGTTTGTTTTGAGGCAGGATCTTAGTCTATACACCTCAGGCTAGTCTAGAACTCAAGACATTCTGCCTGCCTCAACCTTGAGAGCCATCACTTGTGACTATCTGCCATTTTAGACTCTAACAGAACATATATTTGAAAATCTTTGGCCATTTCCTGGTATGAAATTATGTACAGCTTCAGAAGAAGGTCAACCCCAGGAGAGGACAGAGCCATTGTGTGTGTGTGTGTGTGTGTGTGTGTGCCCTCAGAAGGCTGTGGTGCTGGGGGTGGGAGGAGAAGAATGCCAGTCGAAAAACACACTCTTTCGAGTGAGAAACACAACTTGTGTTCAAAGCCTAGTGGGTCATTTGCTGGAGAAGATGGATCCTAACTAAGGAGGCTGAATTTTATTGCTGGAATCCAGAGGCCCAATGGGACAGGTTAGAGGTTTGCTGGGTCCTTGAGTAAACAGTGGCCGGGGCTAGGGGTGGGAAAGCCAGCTGCAGGTGCAGGACTGAGAGCCCGCCTTGCTGTGGTCCATCTTAGGAGTTAATGTTTCACAAAAGATTAACTAGCTTGATATTTTGAAACAAGGCTCCACCCACATTGTTGATGTGGTCCTTAGTTATATTCAAGGACTGAGAATGAAAGAAAAAAATTAGAAAGATCTGTAAGCATCTTTTCTTTTTTCCAATTACGATGTGTAAGTCTTTTGTTTACTAAGAGAAAAATTTAAGTAATTTCTTTTAAAAGGAAAGAAAAGGAGAAGAGAACGTGGTAGAAGCCCTTCATGCTGCTTACTGGAGCAGCACACAGTTCCCAAAGAAAAATCAGATTCATAACATCAGCAGAAATCAACTATTTAAAGTGCTGTTGTCTGAGGACTGTTTAATCTTCAGTAATATCTATCGCTCCAGTTTAATTTGGTAAAACAATATTTGTGGTAGATTTTGAGCTCCAGGACTGGGTCTGGGAGGAACCACTTCACACCCAGGATATACTTCCTTTCTCTGGCCATGGCTGAGGTACGTGGTTTTCCTGTTAGGGAAAACTACCCTGCTGAATGAACACATAATTAACCCTCAGAGTCTTAATGGTCACATTTGTTCCCCCCCAACCCCCAGTGTCATCATCCTCTTCTTTAAAAAAATTATAACTGTTACCTTTGTCTTTCAGCATATTTTTATAAAATCACTCAAAATTATAAAATCAGAATAAACATGAATAAACAGAATAAACTTTTTCCTCAAAAGAATAACTGACTATACAGATAAATATTAAAATGATTCCTGGTTAAACAGTTGACTTCATTGAACAGCTGAAAGCATGAGGCCACCAGCCTTCCTTGGCCTCTTGAAACAAAAAAATCCACTGCACTGACTCTCCTCTTTCCTTCATGACTTCTTTTAAAACAAATTGTTCAATTCTGTTTGTTCCTCAGCCAGCTCCTCACAAATGTCCCTTGGGTGTCTGTGGGCACAGATTGAAGTCATCCTGCTTTGGGTATAACACACAGTCATAAGCACAAGCAAGATGAGTGTGTGCACACATGTATACAGGTTGAGAATAAGGAGCCACTGTGGACTCTTCACCAAGTACTCACGCTACACAGGCTGAAATGCTGAGCCTTTTGACAGGACCATGCTCCTGCTCTCTGCATCAAATAGGCAGAAGCACAGCCAGACACTAACTGGTACACATAGAGGTAATTAATTACTCACACACCATGTGTGCAAACACATGTATTCAGAGAGAGAGATAGACAGACATGATGACCTGGTGTACAATCTATTCTTGCATCAGTCACCCTTAAATTGCTGGAAAAATCTTCACTTGATCTTCCCATCTTTTATTCTCCTGACCAGCCCACTGGGCACCATGACCCACTCAAGAAGTATAAGCAGTGAGCACAGCACAGACTTAAACCTTAGAAACCGAAGTGTGAGACAGGGGCAGTGGTGGCATGCCTCTAATCCTAGTACTTGGTAACAGAGAAGCAGAAAGGTCTCCAAGTTTGAAGCCAGCCTAGCCTACAGATGAAGTTCTAGGACAGCCTAGGCCACACAGAAAATATGCCTTGAAAAAACAGAAAAAAAAAAAAAAAAGAGCGATATAGGTGTATATATGTCAGGGAAACATCCATACAGAAACCAAAGGGCCAAAAATCTTATCTTGCCTCATTTTGTGTGATTCAAGCCAATTCTATATTATTTTTCTAGTCTGTTCCATTGCCTGCATTCAAAAAATAAAAAGACTTTAGAGCACTGCAATGCTCATGGTGCTGGACTGACAAGTGAGTTATGCACATAAGTTAGGCATTCTTGCTTCTTTTACAAATAGATTTTGTTTTCAGAAAAGCAGCCTGGGCTCACAAGCGAACCACAGGGAAATGACAAAAGGTTACAACTTAACGTCTGCCCTCACCTGTATACCTCACAACAACATCCCATGGCTTATCTGAGGAACTGTGTAGTATTCTGTGAAACAGTATCCAACCTTTACAGCTGTGTATCCACACTTGATATAAGTTTTGCTGCTGGTGATGCTGGCAATTTTGGGGACTGAGCATATGTCCCATCGTCATTATCTTGTCACCAAAAAGTTCAGGTGAGAATTTTCTGCTCTGTCTCTTTTCCCTTCTTTCTCTAGCATACCCTGATCTTACTCCCCTTTCTCCACCCCTCACCCAGGGGATGCCATGAATGGGAACTGCACAGAGCATTTTCAGACCAGCTCCTTCCACTCAGCAAGCTGCACATAAGGTGCTTCATGTTTTCCCACACCAGTGATGCTCTGCTAGTTGGGTGTGGCACAGGCTCTGGAAGCAACCTGGCAGCTCCCAAGGTAGTTGGCAGAGATAAATGGATCTATTGTAAGCACTTTGTGCAGGTGTGTGTGTGTGTGTGTGTGTGTGTGTGTGTGTGTTAGAATGTGTCTTCATAAACATTGCAGATTGGAGAGAAATTTTTACTGCCCACTTCAGGTGTTTGTTTGACATGTAAGAAGTTAAATAGTCCAGTCAAATAACTGTATCCTAAACGTTTATGTTTTGTATTGGTGACACTGATGTATATTGTACTTCACAGTGAGGACACTCTCTAAGTTGCTGAAATTTTCTCAAGGCTTTGAACTCTCCCAAAGGAGGGCCTCTGAGCTGAAGTGGTGGGGGAGGGGAAAGGGTCCCTGAATATTATGCTAATCCTACCATGGGAACAGGGAGAGGCAGGCTAAGAAAACCTGGGAGTCAGAATCAATGAGGGGGGAGAGAGGGCTGAGCCCCTCCCAGGACTGAGGAAGGCTGATCCTCGAACACTGGTCCCCATGGACAACAGTGTCTTTGCCTTGTGTACAAAATATGTGTGATTTTCAACATGATTGTGAGTTCAAATGTGTGGTTATGAGTGTTTGTGACAATGTGTGTGAACATGGCCTGTGTGTACAAAGTGTAACTTAACACAGAAACAGATTTGAAGGCACATACGAGATTTCTTTAAACCTGGATCCTATGTGAACAGGCGTGATTACCTGTTTCATCAAGCAGAAAAATACATGTGTTCTTAGCAGTGAAATGTGTCCTCGTGCACGAAGAAGACCAAGACTGGAAAGGACATCAGAAAGGAGTGACCCTGCACTGGGCCTGGACTCACAGGCTTTCTTCCCATGGACGGGAAGTGAGGCATTGCTGTACCACAGTAAGAGAGGCAGGCAGGGGACAGCAAGGGGATGGATCTCTTGTCACCCTTGGCTATTGCGTACAGAGGGAGTGACAGACGCAGTGGGGCAGGAATCCTTCATGAGATGCTTCCAAGTTCACTCCTATCTTTACTGTTGTTTTAAAAAGTCTACGACTCTACTAAGACTTTTTCTTTTCTTTTTTCCTAACCTTATTTATTTGCCAATGGGTGCACATGTCCCCTGTCTGTGTGTGTGTGTGGGGGGGGGATAATGTGGGGGGGGGTCAGGGGGCAACTTTTGGAAATCTGTTCTCTTCTGCCATGTAGGATCATGGGCTTGATCTTGGGCTCTGCAAGCATCTTGCCCCTTGGCCCATCTTGATAGCCCCAGTTTTCTGTCTTTATTATCTCATACTTTTTATACTAAAAAAAAGATATATATTCCAATCAAATCATAAACCAGTGAAATTATCTTGGTCACATTCCCTACATCTTAGGTATTTTATGTTTAGGACATGGCCACCTAATAATGGTGACTTTGGTATTTGGTTGCTGTTTACTGCCTCCGTTTCCGTTCCGTTTAAAGGTAGCAAGCATTACTTTCTCTGGTCTCCCTGTGAGGAGGGAGGCTGTACCTATCCCACCCCCACTCCTAGCTCCCTGTGCTACCTCTGGCTGCTGAGACAGTTAAGTTTGTGTTGCTGGGAGAGAAAGGGAGCTATTGCTCAGAGCCCCGGCTGAAGCTCAGCTCATGTGTGCTGTAACCTGGAATAATGGCCTGTTAAGCTTCCTTGAGGAATGTCTGCAAGAACTCCACGACAGCATTATGCGCCTCATTTCTGTGGTTCAGATCCCTTCGGCTCCTCAGTAGCTTTGTGCACATGTCTGTCACACCGCACTTACTACACAAGATCCCCTCCTTCAGAAGCCCACATTCTGATCTCTTTCCTTTCTATCCATTTGGCTTATATCTGTGCCTGAGACCCTCTACTGCTCTTTTAACTCTTCTTAAAGCCATCTCAAGCCAGACCCAGTCACTCAGTCTCTAGGTGAAGCTGGAGTTGGAACCCAGCAGTATGATCTTTGCAGGAGTAGCAGGGGAGCAAACCTCTGTGATTGGTAAAGTGAAGGTGAAAAGAGACCTGAAGATGAGAAAACCAAGTTCAAGTGAAGATTCTCAGTGCTCAACACCCAATGGGCTTTCCTGCACCTTTCCTGGTGACAGCTTCTTTTGGAATGAGATTTCTACTCCACCATATCTGTTCTATAGTGCTGTTTAAGGGTAGATAGCCTGTCTCGAGTTCATAGCTTCAGCAGAGAAAGTTTATTGCTTAAAGATTTTAAGTATCACATCTGACCTAAACCAAACAGTATGGTGAAACTCTGGACTTGGAGGAGATCTGCAACTCTAAAGCCACCAGGAATTGCTGGGATGAGGTAGGTGAGTGTATTATGCATGTGAAAAGAGCATGAATCTTTGAGGTTAGAGAGGGAACTCTGGGGAATGGAGTCTTGATCTTCTCCATTACCATCGCTGAGGCCTCAGCTCATGGTCTTTTGTTATAGTAATCTCTTGCTTCTTCCCACCCCACCCCACCCCACCCCACCTCCAAGAAAACTCATTGGGAGAAACAGTAGCAAGCCCTGGAGTGTTGTCTTCAAACAAAATGTTCTACAAGAATTTTCTGCTTAGCTACTCTAGCCATCTTTTTGAATGTCATGTCAATGGTAAACATTAATGTGTGAATTCCCATCACCATTATGTCAGGTGGTCACAGCTTCAAAGAGCAGATATTGTACTGTCCTTTTTGGGGATTGGTGTCTTGGGCAAAACCGAGAACTGAGAAGGGAGAATTTCCGTGTCACTCAGGTCAAAGTTATAACTACACTGAGATAGGCAAAGGAGAGGACTGTGTACCCTTGTACCATGGCCTCTTTTTGCCCTCTCCTTTGGGGACCATGGAGCAGGGACACAGCATTTTTATTTTAACTTTTTATCTCTCTGTGCATGTATGGATACATGTATGAGTATGGGTGTACAGTGTGTGTGAGTGTGTGTGTATGTGAGCGTATGTGTGTGCCTTTGCAGACACATGGAGGTCAGAGGATCATGGTCTCAGGTGTGAGTCCTCCCTTTCTACCTTGTTTGAGACAGGGACCTTTTAATTGTTCATATGTGAGGATGCCAGACTAGCTGGCCCAGGATCCCCCTGTCTCCACTTACCATCTCATAGTAGGAGTGCTGGGATTACAAATATATGCTACCAGTGTTATGTGGGTCCTGGGAACCCAAATACAGGCCATAAAATTGTGTGGCAAATGCTTGATTCATCCAATTATTTCCGCAATCTAGTTTCCAACCATTCCTCATCGTAGGAGGCGTTTTCCCTTTAGCAAGTCAATCCTTGTCAGTGCATGTGCATCATTATTCCAGCATTTGTTGTACTGACACCCTAGGTCCCCCCAGAGACCAAATCTACACAGTTGTCCCCATCCAGGTCTGGATCATGGTTGCCAGAAATGTGCCTGGAGCCTAAGGGATATGCAGGAAGTTCCTCTCAGTTATTTATAAAGATTTGTTTCAAGTCTCAGATACTTCCATACAATGAAGTTCCTCTCACCCAGCTCCCTGGTGGATTTCGGAGACAGGAAAAGCAAACAAAATGCAAGACAATTAGTATGGATTTTAGTTTATGGGATGGCTGGTGTTGGGGGTTGGAATCACAGGGGCATGGTGGCCAAGGGAAAAAGCCTTTGGTTTTCATTGCGTTCCCTTGAAGGAGAGACATCATTTCTCATCTGCTCTACCATGGAGGTAACTGAGTAATGGGTCTCTCTTCTCAAAATCCTTTAGTAGTGTATGCATGCTTCAATCTATTAGTGAAGCAGAAACCACTCTGAGAGTCAGAAAAAGAGAAACAAAGAATAAAGAAGAAGATGAGTGATGCCCCTTCTAAAGGTTTTGTTCCCTCTCTCTCGGGCACTGTGCTTAGCCCCACCCCACCTCTTTGTATACCTTGAACTTGGCTGCAACTTCCACTTTCCCAAGAGACTATGTTTGGTGCTTCAGTATCTTGCCAGTATTATTGTGAATTGATCCCAGCTGGTTTTTGTTAATTGCTGTTATTGGTCTCTTTCTTTCTTTCTTTTTTCTTTTCTTCCTTCCTTCCTTTCTTTCCTTTTTCTCCTCTTTCCTTCCTTTCTTTCTGGTATGGAAAATTGAGTGTAACACAAGATGTTTTACACACCAATGACGTCTTTTCACAAATTAAACATCTTGATTTTCTTTCTCTAAAGGATAAGTTTGGGGGCTGGAGAGACGGCTCAGTGGTTAAGAGCACCGTCTGCTCTTCCAGAGGACCCTGGTTCAATTCCCAGCACCCACATGGCAGCTAACAACTGTCTGTAGTTCCAGTTCCAGGCAAAACACCAAGGCAAATGAATAAATAAATAAAAAGTTTAAAAAAAAAGGAAAGAGAAGGATAAGTTTGACGCAGAGATTTCTCTTCATGAAACAGGTTTTGGGAGCCTCTAATACCATAAAAATCTTCACAAGTTTGTGTATTTGTTCATGTAATTGTAAAATGTGAGGGTGTTTAAAGACAAAGCAAGTGTCGTGCTTTGAAGTGGGTGGATGGATCTATAGTAGGGTAGAATGTAAAGCCGGAGAAGCATATTCATGTATGCTCTATCCAGTATGTTTCCTGAATTGGGCAACAAAGCAGACCCCTGAGTTAATATAGAAGTCTCATATTTTTCTCAGACCTAAAGTCTCTTTTTACCCCTCCCAACCCTGACGTTCAGCATTTTCTCTTTTCAGTTTTCTAGTTTTATCTTTTCCTTTGCCCATGTATATTTGATACTTTTCTCAAAACTTAATTTTGATATTTCTAGATGCATATGACATGCTATATTTATTTTCTTGTAGGCAGAGGCAAGGGGGTATTTAGTAGCATTCTGGGTGAATGAATGACTGGACCAGTATGATGTTGGGTGCCTATTTTTGGACCTAACTGTGAAGAATAAGACCTGGGGTATAAAGGGAAAGGCATTTGCAGTATTTCCTGGGCATGTATTTGCTCGCTCAGCCACCTCAGCTGAAGCGTGTTTATTGTGTCAATGCTAATTACAGCAACTCTATAGAATAATACTGTGTCCCATACCAAAATGGCCTAAGAACGGCCCACACTGAAGTCTAAACATATGTGTGAAAAAAAATATATGTACATATCTCCCCTTCTCCACTGACACAGATGGACTCCAAATCTAGCTGTATCTTCCAGAAGTACAAACAGGATCCATGAAAACTCCCCCATGATAAGATATGATCAGTCTGAAGCCAGAAGACTGTCTTGTAACCTTTGTCACATTCTGAAGCACAAGGATTGCTATAGGACACTTAGCACAGAAAATTTAGCTGAAGGCTGCAACATGGTGATTCAGAATATCCAGTTGTTAAGTGTCAGGACTGAAAACCAGGCACTCAGTCCCTAGGAGCTTTCTTTGTTTCTGTGTTGGTCAAAAGGCAGAGTACCTTTACCTGTGCTTAAGGGTTTTTTTGTGACTCAAAACCATCCAAAACATTCTTTATAAACAATGTGACTATAAAATATCACCACAAATATGTATGACAGCACTAGATAACCAGAATAGAATCTAGGAATGGTGGGGCATTTTCTCTGGACATTATTTGTGCTACTTAGAAAACCCATTTCTCCAACATTTCTGAGAAGTAGAAAGCAAGGAAGGGTAACATGGATGTCTGCTCTGCCATTTTACTTGAGTGAAATGTCCTTGATTGGTTGTTGGGGCCTACCTGAAATTCAGACATAGCCTTCCATTGGCTATGAATTCCAGATGTGAGCGGCAGCTCCAGGGTCAGTGGGGCCTGTGCATTCTGTGTCCCATCAGGGAGCAGTCTGCAGATGCAGAGCCAGCTGAGCAGATACCTGGTTGGTACCTCAGATTTTCACTCACATTGTTTGTGCTGATAGTAGAATCCTTCACCCCCAGCTACAGCACAGGTTGACAGACAGCAGGAGACCACAGATGAAGAAGGGTAGACATGATGGAAGGCCTCACTGTGTTTGTGGTAATTTCACTTCAACTGTGATGATAAATTATATATTTAATAAAACCAGCCTGGAATATTAGAGGACAGGCTTTATTAAATATATTACATGTCACCATATTCAACTAAACATGGCGGCCTGAAAAACATAACACAATGCTAAGCTTTGCAGAATATCACTCTCAGGTTTGAATTTCTCTGTTCTTCACTGTCACAGAAATTGAGAGAGTTGCAAGGAAGTGGGTGGGGTGTCACCAGGGATATAACCTACAATAATATTAAAAATAACAACAACAACAATAGTTATTATTATCACTGTGTGTTTGCTGTGCATGGGTGCCAGTGTGCCATGACATGCGTGTGGAGGCCAGAGGATACGTGTGAAGTCTCTTTCTACCTTAACAAGGATTCTGGAGATTGAAGTCAGGTCCTCAGGTCTATTTGTTAAATACCTTCACCCAGAGTCATCCTGAGGCTCCTAATGTCTGTCTCGGTCTAAAGACTTAGAATGAAGAACAGCTTGCAGCCATATGGACTGAATAGCTGTCAGATTCTTGGCCCTTCTATTAGGATCCAGCTCGTAGACCACTTGAATAAACTCACTTTTGATATATGCAGCTTCACTCTGACAAATACACTCACTAACTAGCCATTGAGCAAACAAGTGGGAACCTTTCTCATTGTTAAAAACCTGAACAAGGTGACTAGGGCAGGACAGATGTTTAACTAGTTTATACTTACTGAATGAAAGATAAAAAGTTACTGATACACCCAGGGGAAACAGAGCATTCATGATCTAATCATGAGGTTGTAACACATTAAACTGTTCTGTGATTTTTCATTTACATATAGAAATTGCCCTACATCACTAAATAATCTTGATTCTTGAACAGATTTCATTACAGGAACTTTAATAAGAACATAGTCATAGAAAGTATAAGTACTGGAGAGTAAAGGGATGGGTAAGCAGGCCAATGCACTGCCGTTACAGACCAGGTACAGTTGTTCCCAGCATGCAGATGGCTCACAACTCCAGCTTCAACACCCTTTCTGGCCTCCACAGACACCTGCACTCACATGCACATACGCACATAAAGACACATACACATGTAATATTTTCTTGTAGACTGGTAAGGATTGCATCTCTTATGATGAACTTATACTTTCTCCAAAGCCTGTAATCCCAGGGCTTGGAAGACACAAGAAGGCTGCCCTTGGCTTTATAGTTCAAGAAAAACACCTTCAAAGTCAGGTGTAGTAGTTTATACTCCAAATCCTGGCATTCAAGAGGCAGGTAGATCTCTGTGAATTTGAGACCAGCCTGGTCTACATAAAGGGTCTTAGGCCAGCTAGGGCTATATATCAAGACCTGGTTAGAAAAAAAGGAAGAGAGAGAGAGACAGAGAGACAGAGAGAGATGGAGAGAGACAGAGAGGAAGAAGGAGGAGGAAAGGAAGAGG